>DWPQ01001512.1:0-12130 GCA_018251795.1 Perichares adela | reverse complement strand
TACTCCTCCGTCCGCGCAATTTTCGTAAAAAGGGATTGAAAGATTTTGCTTCACGTATTTATATATAGATTTTATTTATTCCTAAATTCCTAGGCGTACTGTTAGCAGGTAGTGCTTTGTTTGCTTACCTCTTGAGGTCATGGCGCTACCTCGCACCATGGGAATTAACCGTCAAATGTTTTAACGTGGTCCAGTTGGTGCGTCGGAGAGCATCTTCACTGAAAAGGTCACTGCTTCCATCTTAACTGACAACGGGTTATTGATGCCTTTGATGTTATTGCATCATGGCATATGTTTGAGAGGTCTGCATATACCATTAGGTGCAACGTGAATTAATAAAACGTTACATTTGTTAGAAGACACACAAACATTAAGTTATCAGTTCCACATGTTAGAGTTGAATAAATACAAACCCCGAGTTTGACGACAGTTGCGATAAACACAACGACGAGCGTCAATCTTCAGTCGTTCGATAATTCGCTAACATCGCTCGTTCTCCCTCACTTGGTCTAATTGCATCAATTATCTCCCTACAACCAGCCGACACATTCCCGAACCAGCGACAAAATGGACCATCTCGTAACGACGTATACATTGCTCGTTCCCGAACACTTAATGTTGTAGCGACTTCGACCTGACGACGCAATGAATATTAATTTTGTTGTTAAATCGTGAATTTGGCTCTAATATAGTGAATTTAGGATCATTAGGCGGCGTACAGTTCGGCAATTTGCCAATTTGGCGTAATTTTTCAGCGTAACTCGATAAGAAAGTTGTGGTTGCTTAATGGGACTTCCAACCGTAAATTCTGAACCATTACTTAATAGCCTTCGTTCCGTTGAAACAGTTAAAAACCTTTTCATTCATTATTTAGAAGTTAATTATATCCTAGTATTAACTTAATTATTTTTTGTTTTAAATATAAAAAATATATTACTTTTATACGATTTCTGTTGTACGGTCTGGGCGCATCCAGATATCTTATGGACGCGTCCTGGGCAATGCTATCGTCATTAGCCATCATCTCTGCACGATGCACCGCGAGCTAAGAAGGTTGTTCTGAACTTAAGGTTGGACTCTGTTACTGAACGACACCAATAGGTTTGACAGTGGGACGGGTGAAGTTTGACTTCCGGGACACACCTGAAATGTTTTGAAAATATACACATTGATGTTACAAATGATTACCATATTTACCAACGTTTCGACAAATATAAATATTGTAAGGAAACTTGATGAAACGAAAGTTCTCCTTTATATTTATTTACAAAGATCTAACAAGTCACATTTAGCAGACGCTCTACGAATACCCTTCACGTCTGATTGTGACAAAGGACTCGAGTCTACAACGTAACAAACGTCAAAGTTCCGCATCGATAGTAACAAGAAAAATAATAGAGCCTTGACCTAGTTCACATAGTCGCGGTAACGGCTCTTGGAAATGTACTTTACAGCCGAAAGCACAAACGGTATTGATTGCTATAATGTAACCATATTCGCTTGTAGTTCGGGAAAAGCCATTAAGTATTTCGCCCCGGCCTCCCCTCGCGTACGTAACAATAACCATAAAGCTATAAAAACATTGTACCTGCGAATCGAAACCGAGGGGAGGCCGGGTGGAATGGAGCACGCACCCCGACCATGAATATTTGATCGCGCCGCCGCCGCCGGCAAGAGTCGGAATTGTAGTAACATGCAAATACTGTTTTTGACAGACTCACAGAGGGCGCGCGGTCTTCGCTATCTCATAATTATTATACTTAATATCCGCACGTGTCACGGGAAACAGAAGTTAAGTAATACATTTATGAGATATGTATCCGAATACTACGCCGTGTATCTTCAGATAAATATTATACATACTTCATGTTTTAGTGATCATCTCTAAGCTCCCAAGAACTTTAGTTTGCCAACCTCCAACGGCTTTATGCAGAAGTGATAATAACCTATTTTCTTAACCATAACTTATTACCTCCGTTATTGAAGTACAAGTCCTCCAATGACAGTAACGTTGTTACGCAGTCGTTGTCCTGCAGTGTGCGGTGATGTCGTCACTTCGTCACTCGCTGTGACTTATATTTTATTCATGGACCCAAATGTTGTAACAGATCCCCTCCAGCGGCACCGCTAACAGACGCTATCGATTTTTCACCAACCGCTGTATATTTAAACCCACTGACGGCTGAAAAAGTTTAGCTCTACTAGATCTGTTGTACCTTATGTTATAAAATTCTCCTGTCACAGTTGCCACACTCCTCCGAAGGGCTTGACCGATTTTCATGAAATTGTATATGTACATTCGGTAGGTCTGGGGATAGGTTGTATATTATTTTATAGCACAGGTGTGACCTAAGCCCGCACTTTTCGCACGGTCGCGTCCGTTCGCGGGTTTATATCACACAGTGCTATAAAATAATATACGATCCTACTTGCGCCCTATATGGTCTATCGCTGCACTACGTTAAGCGCCTTCGCTTCGCTCGGGCGCCAACATCACTCCGAGCAATGAAAGGCCACTAAGGTCGCACGTATCGTAATGTACTATTATTTTAAAGCCCTAAGCGAAAGGGCGGGCCTACCACAAAAAAAATTTCTTTAGCAATTGTACAAAAATATTCTTCTATCACTTACCCCTATTTTATAAAACGAAAATATTAACTACAAGACTTTTATATGGAAAAACAACGCTAGCAGGATCACCATGTTATAAAACTTATAGTGTTTTTTAGTTGAATTATAACCAACGTCTACTCGTGTAGCCACAAGTAATACTGAATACATTCAAAACCTGAATACGTTAAATTTTTCATTCTAGTTCGTTCTCCAGCAGTGCGTGCTGTCACACAATTTGTGCGTAGGTGATGATGGCAGATATACCCCAAATCAAATTATGTTTGGATTTATTATCTATGCAGTTTATTACGGTTTACAATCTATTACACTTAATTACGCGATAATACACATTTTTCGTGAGCTTTTCTTATTAAATTTCCAAACACGAACGTGTATTATAAACAATCCATTATAATAAAAAAACTAATCCACTCCAATCAATCACATAAGCAGTCTGAGTGGAACTGGGCAAGGCTATTAACGACGATTACAAGCACTCAACGGCTCACTGGTGTGACTGGGTGACTGGGCGACTGGGTGTGTAACGATAGCGATTGTCGCGTATCGATCGCAAGTCGCAAGTCGCAAGTCGCGTGCCCCCACTTGCTTTGACAACGCGTGACAAATGGATTTTCCGGGATAACTAGCCGAGATATGTTCGTGCGGTGCGCACGTAATTGGGGTGTGTTGCGGGGCGCTATTCTTGGGTCCTTTTATTACAACGTCAAGTTTATGATCGAGTAGTTTGAGATACATAGGTGAGATAAATTTTCAGAACACTAAGTACAGCAAGTAGCAATTGTAAAGATTTTTAATTGTTTTATGTACAGTTTCGTTATAAGCAACTTTACTTAGGTAGCCCAAAAAATGTTTATGTAATGCGTTCCGCCTTAGGTTTAAAGAGAAAACGAATGAAGGAAAAAGCAAAGAAATACTTGCGTAAGTGTCTAAATAACACCAGTCTTAAAAGACTACATACTTGTATGTTAATTTGATGTCAATATACTTGGTCTTTTTGTTCCCATTTCTGGGCACGGATTTTCTGTCAAAAACAAAAGAGAAAATTTATAATTTAAATTCGTTCACTGATACATTACACCTATGTACGTATTTTTTTGGTTCTACTGTCATCTTATAAAGGTACTTTGTCATGAAGGAGAAGAAAAAGAAAAATAAACTCATCAGCATATGTTTTAAATACAAAACATTTTAATTACAGTTATATATAGTTATTCATAACATGAGCAGAACTCGCTAAGCACCATAGCAACTTCTGCCGATGAGTTGTGCGATACGGTTAAGAGCTAAGGTTAGTTAATGCGAATAAATTATATAAAACAGCACTGATTCAAGTTAATGAAACACTATAAAATTTCGGATCCCTTGATTAAGCCGTCGGTCCCTTTGAGTGGTGGCAAAATTACGTGCGGAATAGCATTGCAGTCGTACGAATTCTAATCACAGAGGGTAGCAGGGCCCCGTCCGGGTAATCAGCGCCCTCTGACCCGGGGGCTATTTATCCCGCACGTAACTTACCGTTTCCGATGCGCCGTTCTACCCTGATCTCCCCTCGGACGAGATATTGCAACTAACTTCAAACTCTAACATGACGGCTTCATAGTTCAAAATACAAAAGAACCTTCCGCGGCAGCCAAACAATGTTGTACTCTATTTGATAAATATAACGGTCGAGAGTAGCCTGACGGATGAGCTTCGCTTCAGGTGTGGATTTTCAAAGAGACGCTCTCTTTGTTTGAAAATGCATTTGACACGATGTACTCGAATAGAATTCTTTTGTGCTTTTTATTTTCAAAGGAAGCTGAAATTGTTTTCAGTACGGTAACCATGAATGTGATTCGATGTTCGTCAATAGTAAGCAATCACACGAACTAAGGTCGAGCGAGACGTTATTGATTTGAAAACTTTTTGGGTGAACAACTTTGTATATCTGTATTTAAACATACACAGAGTATATCTCTTCACCTGACATACATATCTTATATTGCTCAAAATTCAGTTTTCAGTTCTGTCTTCAGTCCTCATGACTGCCTCCTTTCTTCATAATTGTAATAAAATGTACTGCGGTATGTTGGTATGTAGTTGGAGTTTGTGAAGGTCGCCGACAATGCTGGTAGCGCGGCTGGCAGCCCACCAACAATGCGACTGTCGCGTGACACTAGAACCGCCTGCCGCACGCCAACCGAACTTGTGCCTAATGTTCAATTAATGGATTTATTCCGCGCTATACACCAAACAATTAAAATCAATAGGCGTTATAAATTGTATATTGCGATTGTGAATGTACCGATATCCGACTAACCCACACACACCCCTCACAAGCAACTGACGCCGGGACCACAAATAATTTCATACGTCCTCGTACCGTGCGCTCCCCTCGTTGCAGGGAGGTTCATTGTTGCCATCCGCAAACCCACCGCACGCATCCTTATTACTTTTGTTAACTTACTATTGCTGGTCACAATTTATTTATTTATTTACAATGGAAGCAACCATATTATCAATTCTCACAAGTGAATCAGTTACAGTTTCCGATAAATTATTAATTATAACTAAACTACCTGACCCAACGAACGTTGTTTTGCTATATCAAACATTTGTCGTAAATATTTTGGTATTTATTATTGATGGTTGGATACCTATAGAAGGATGAAAAGTAAGGCTTTAAGGATGTATATCTTAAAGCTAAATTATTAAAAAAATACTATGGGGTGGGCCACCTTTAGCATTTTTAGGTATGAAAAATAGATTACAACCTATTCTCAGTCCTACCGAATATACTTAAATAATTCCATAAAAATTGGTCAAGTCGTTTTGGGAGCAGTATGGCAACTAACACTGTGACACGAAAATTGTATATATGTAGAAGTGTTAACGGATGACACACGCGAGACGCAGACGCAGGGCCGCGCGGCCGTATTGTTGCCATGACAACGGGGGCTGGGCTGCGTCGACAACACTATTGTGTTTGTCGCTGCGCTTGTCAGGTTGTTTATTTAAGCATAGCCATTGTTTTACTTAAGTTAACTTTAATCGATTGGATTAGTAATACCCTCCGTGACATTCTAATCGTTTTACAACAGAAGACGACAGAAGCTGCTACTCTTAATCTCTTATCAAGACCTGGAATGAGGCGCTTCACAATTCGTTTAAAGACAAATCAATTACATTAAGGTCAATAACATCATTGTTGCAGAGGAAACCTTTTAATGTTGACTAGCAGTATTTTTAATAGTTACTTTACATTTAGCTAAGGGCGAGATACACTTCGGAACACCGATAATTGTAATACCTGGAATATGTGCAGCGTCTAAAATATATTACTTTATCCACGACGGGACATTCGTTGTTAAGACACTAAATAACGCACGTTATCCGGAACCGGAACCGGAACCGGAACCCTACTATTGGTGCTCGTAACTCATATCCTGACAGCGAGATGTTATCGCATAATGGGTTTATTGCCACACAAACACCTCTCGATGGGAAGCTGCCAGTAGGGCCGACGACGCGACGGCTGAAGGAACACGGGGCGGGCGCGGCCGGAGCTAATAATGCGTGACGGGACCGGGACTCTATTAGGACACGATGAGAATACGATAATAGCCGCAAGATGTCGCCCTTCTCGATTCGTTTGTTATTCAAGAGGGGACCGGAGAACTTTGCACAATTATGATCCTGTATTACTAATAACGATTGGTTTAAATTTTTTTATGGAATGATTTTGGTATGCAGTTTATCTGATGTTACTATCTATAATTAACAGGCTGACGGTTGAGAGTCCAGTGCTTCAATCCAATCACGTTTACGTTAAAATCTTTTTTTTACACATGATTCTTAGTTCTCGTTAGTTTTATTCACCCTGAAATATTTTTGTTGTTCAATTAAAGTATTTAAATTAATCAACCTTTTTTAACGCAGATTCATAATTAAAATAATACATACAAACGCGAGATGGTGTTTGAAAATTAAGAATATTTTACATTAATTTCTTAATATGTTATTATTTTTTTCGATAAAAAATATAATACCTAGAAAAAAAAAATTTTAGACTAAAAACTTTCGACGTTTAAATAAAAATATTATGAACTTAATGTGTTTGCATGGATTTTCTAACATACTAATTGTTTAGATAGGACAATATTCTACAATTTACATCCATTTTAATTAAAAGAAAATTACAAATAATACATGTTTTGCTATAATCGTATATTTTTATTTATCAAAAATAGATGATATGAGAATAAAAACGAGCCTGGACAGAAATATCTACCCGGACGTCGTTGACCTACATCTGATTTTGAAGATGACACTTAATTTAGCTTGACTGGTGAATTTCTCCGAAACTAATTAATATTTTTTACAAAAAAAAAACCCCTTAAAAGGGAAATAAAATGCTCCATTTGTACCAAATATTATTAAATTTAATAATTTTTTGGGGACAGTAAAATAAAAAACGAAAAAAATATTTTTTTTTGCATTTTTGTATAAAGTTTTGAGGGTATCTCGAAAAGTTGTGTATATAAGAGTTGTAGATTTTTTTATGGTTTTCCACGTTTAGATTTAATTATTTTTAATAGGAAGCGTAGTTTTTCCGAAAAATGCCAAAAACCCTCCAAAACTGGTTAAAACCCACCACCCACCGTAAATACCAATCGCCCGAGGTTTAAGTTATTTTTCCTACAATTAGCATCTTATGTACTATCGTTTCCCATAGTCAGAGTTCTGCCGAGAATTTTTGCCCTCTAAAATATTAACGGCACTGTACTATAAGTGAAAATTAATCTTGATAGTATATCGACAGTTTTATTTATATATTTTTGTTATGTAATTTCTAATACCGTGCCAATTGCAAAAGAGCAATGAGGCACTCAGAATTGTTCCTTTAGTCTAAATCTAATAAAACAGCTGTAGGCGCTCTGTACTTCATTACCACTTACCATCAAGATGCTCATGTGCTAAGTTTGTCAAGTCAATAAAAAAGCGAAACACCAATTTAAAAACTCAATAAAATCTTAACTGCTTTGTATAAAACTGTATGTTTCAATAATCATTTTATCCAGGGGCTACTCATGGCATTCTGACAAGAGGGTTGTATTTTACGTTCAAAATCCGATTAATAAAACTTAAAAGAGGAAATGAATATCATTAATATAAACCATTATATTATGTCAGTTAATTTCCACTACAAAATTAAAAATTCGTTGAATATAATAATACTCAAAAGAGAAAATCAACATTATTGTACATCATTGTTTACCATTTGATTTCCACAACAAAATCAATAATCGTTGAATCTTTTGGGTATTTTTCAATACACGTATCACGTCATATTTTGAAAGAACGAAAGAAAAATATTTATTTCACCCAAAAACATAAAAAAAAAACATAATACCTACATTGAATAAAAGTAGAAAACAAAAACTAAAGGTGAAAAGGGTTCACACTCAGCATGTAGCCGCAGGACAACAGCGGCTGCTGATTTTCAGTGTGACCCATAAGTCGTGCAGTTCGCACGAGTAATGTAAATAAATAATTAAAAATATAAAACATATATTTTGCTTATACTACATTACATTACAATACAGTGAACAGTAGTTTTGTGATCGTGGTTCTTATGTAGGTTTGTTTGCAGGCGCTGGCGTCAAGATGGAGCACTTCCAAGCGGCGCTCGATCCTCGCAAGCAGGAGCTGCTGGAAGCTCGCTTTCTAGGCGCCAAGGTCAGTTCCCAACGCCCAAAAAGCCTTCGCCTCCACAAGTGACACTTGTTATATAACGGTCGATATTAACGCGATGCGGTGTTGCGTTCTGCGTCGCTTGTACATTTGCATTTTTATAAGGGTTGAGTTATACATGGTCCGGCCTGCTACATTCGGTATGGGGGATAATATTCATCCCTAACTATTCCTGTTTTTTTTATATACTGCATATTACACTGTTTCTACATGTGTTTAGTTAGACTCCCATTCCGTTTTCGTGATCAATAAATTATTTTTACCCAATACAACATAGTAAGAATAATAAATTATCAATTTGTAGGCGGTACATGAGTTACAAAAAGAGGTCTTATTACTAAATAGTAATTTTAAATATCTACCAAACAACCCCGGGGTGAGGAGTCATAAGTAATGAATACCCTTCGGCCAGAGTGTTGAATAAAATTGTATAAAAAAATAAAATGTTACTATCATCTAAGTAAGTCTAGCATATTCGGAAATTCTAATCCTGATTCAAAATACACATAAGCATCGATTACGCAATACCGTCAACCATTATAACGCTCCCTTATTTAGGAGGCCTCTTATTCCGTTCTTTATAAACATAGGTCCTTGTACGGTACCAATAGTCGGCTAATCCTTATAAGTAGTAATTTTCGTCATCACATCCAAGTCCGTATCAGACATATCGTGACCGATCCACAGTATCAGAGGTGCTATATGTAGTTCACTCAGGTATGCCTGAGCATACTTCCGTAATGCAAATATAATCAGAAAAGTTTCTCCCAGAGTTTTCAGTAGAAAAGTGTGTGGTGATACCAAATAGCCCTATAATACAGATTTATAATTAAGTCCTTCTACTGACAAACTTTAAGTTGAATTTCCCACATTATGAACATGATGAGGCACCAGAGTAATGACATTATACGTCAAAGTGACATATGTCAACGATTTGTCATCTGCTTCATTTAGTTCAAAACTATTATTGACCAATTTATAAAACAATCCATGAACATTTTTAAGATCTTCATCATCGCTAAACAAGTGTCAAATTATACTGTTAATAATATAATTAATGATATACTATATATACAATTTTAAAAATAAGGTTTTGGCCATAATTATTCTGATATGTTTCCACATTCCTGAGCCTTATGGTTAAGGAGATACAGTAACCCTGCATCAGATAGCTTCAAACTCAATTCAATCCTGTTTCGATAAGGCATCCCCGGATCATCAAAACTTATTATTGTAATGGGTCAACACCATTTTGATTTTGTTTAATTCATTTTAAAATCACAGACTTCAAAATATATTTTCATTAATCAGTGTGTTAATACAGATTATGTCGTGTTGCAAACTCTACTCTAGCATGATAATTATCGAATCTTATAGACACAGAACCAATTTCCATTCCGCCACGTAATGATGACTCGTATGGGTTTGAGATCCGTAGTGTGCTATAGGATTTTATATAGGATTCAGATTCTCGTATAAATTTGCCACTAGGTACCTAAATTATGTTTGAACAGGGTGTCTAAGACCAGAGCGGGCATTGTCAATTTTAGTGCATTTTGTTAGTGTTTTGACCATTCATTTTAAAGTTACCAGTATAAAGATGAACTTTTTTATTTCATATGACACATGATGCACTGGACAAGCTCTTGAAAATTCTAATTAAGACCGTTGATAAATTTTTAAACTTAATAAACTGATTCCAATTAAAAAAAAATTTTTTTAAATCAACCAGTTTTCGGACAATTTTAAAACTAACTAGTCTTTTTGAAATCTAATTTTTTGTAATATTTTTGTTCTTATTCAAGTTTTTTTTTTATTCCAAAAAGCATTTATGTTATTAGTATCTTTCAAATAAATTCATTTAATCCAAATATTGAGATGCAGTAAAACACGTAAGACGTTTCGATAACATTCGTAACCGACATGAACACACCGGGTAATTACGGAAAGTGAAAGCTTGTACCTTGTTATAGTGAGCATGTAAATTATTTTAAAAAAGAAAGAATTATTTTTTCATAAATATATTTTATTTATTCACATATGCCACTTGTCCTAATAACAAAGCAAACGTCATAATATAAGTTATGATCAATGTCATTCACTTGGGAATGTCAGGTGCATTCAACGTCAAATTTAGTTTTTCATTAATGACATTTGCAACCCTACGTTTATCTTACTGTAGTTATTCTGAGCTTTTTAGTCTAATGACTGAATATAGTAGGAATATTTCCCACGATAAACATTTTTTTTAATCTGTTAAATAGCGTTTAAATCAAGGTTCAATTTGACCACTAGATGGTTTTACTATACCTGTGGGCCTAAAAATAGGTATGCTCCTTTATTTTTTTTTAGTTATCCATCAGAATTCGTGTATTTACGATATTTTATGCCATTGGGTCACGTAATTCGTACCTAATTTCAACTTATTGTATCCACCGGACAAGGAAAAAATTGCGTGTGCACATAAAGACTGACGGACCACAGAGTTGACTCATGGCTATAACAACTATAGTTGTATTTTAAATAATATGAATAAAACAAACTCTTATTTTTAACTGCCTTTTTCGAACAACATTTATCTATTTGTCTTTTTGCTGTGATTCTGAGTGTAAAAAATGTCGATTTCATTGTTGAATTTATCGTCGGCGCTAGATCCCTTTCGTTGCAGGTCGACGGGCTCTGTATCAATCACTTCAATCCCTAAAATCCATATTTAGTTTTTGGCTTTTAACGTACTTGGCTTCTTTACTTAGCTTATCACCCTCCTTCTAGAACCAACCGTGAAATATTTGTCGGTAATTGAACTAAAAAAATATCGAATTTTAATTTTTTACAATGTTGCCGAATTGCACAAATACAATAGGTAATATGTCTTGGCTGTTCAGACATTTAAAAAAAAAAAAATGATAATGATTTACGAAGATCTTACCGCATAATCTGTAGAAACGAAAGCTCTTCGATTACAATATATCTATCATGCAATATAAATATGAAGATATACCGTTAGTTTGTAGAGCCTACAGAAATAATCTGATGAGTTAATTTAATATAAATATGAGAGATAAAGTTAAGAGTTACCGTTAACGGATTTTTTTTGAAAGCAAGGTAAGCAGGTCCCGTTTCTTGTCGAATAGTTTGTTAGAAACTTTTGATATTAGACTTAATAGTAACCTAATCGTAGTATTCGCCAAAGCATATTTGAATTGTTGTAAGAAGGCGGAGAGATCAGAGTGATATTAAAATTCCGGTGCTAAATAGGTGTTAGACCAAAATATTGAACTTTGAATAAAAATACCTACATATTATAGTAAGAATATTTATGATTAACAGACTAAGTTTCGGTATTGTTTATAACTGCAAAATCTAGAGAGCTCAAAGAGTTGACTGGTAGAGAATACCATCAGGCGCTAAGTCCGCCCATTGTATTTTTTTTACTCTACTAAGGCCTGTACAATAAACAATAAATAAAAAAAAAAACAAAAAATTACTGCGCTACAAATGCAAACATAACGTTTCAGCTTGCAAGATATCGCACGAGAAGTAAATCGTAACAGATAACATGAATTCCGTATACGTGTACGTAAAATGGTATTGGTAATTGGTATTTTTTCGTTTTGTCTCATGAAATCGTATTGATAACGAGCGGGGGCACTAGTTTTGTTGAGCGCTTATGCATAACATCACGGCACGAGAGCTCGCCCGATGTTTTCGATCGGATCTTTTGTTCTGCGACCAGTATGTGTTGTTAGTTCAGTTTATCGGT
>DWPQ01001511.1:0-12133 GCA_018251795.1 Perichares adela | reverse complement strand
GGTGGACTATGGCCTAAACTCTCTCTGTGTGAGAGGAGACCCGAGCCCAGCAGTGGGACAATTATGGGTTGGTGTGTAAGAAGCATTATTATTGAAAAATATGAGCGTTCTGCACTTCTCCTACACATAAACTATAAGTGTGCAAAATTTCATATTCCTCCGTCCGCGCAATTTTCGTGAAAAGGGCTTGAAAGTTTTCGCTTCACGTATTTATATATAGATTATTACATTCTATGACTGTCTCGCTGCTGGGCTCATCATATAGCGTGAACGGTTGGGGCTATAGTGCACCACGCTGGCCAAATACACAAAGGAAACTCTCAGATATGCAGGATTTTTTCTTTTACATAACTTTGAGATTAACTTTACTCGGTTTCACTCTTTAAGGGAGGTTCTACACCTCTAAGTAAATTTTCTCCCAATAACAAAGGTCAATGCACGCAACAAAAACATTATCGAAAAGCTCCGGAATTGGGATCATGTTTTTCGTTGAAATCTGCACTGTATCGGTACAAAATACTAATATTTGTTTATGTTTATAAGATTATTATGTTTAACAACGATTCTGTCAAGAACTTTGAGATTCTGACGTGTATTTAGTTGGCGTGTCGTTAGAGGTTAAGATTTAACTACACAAAGTACAATAACCGCGCGTCAGTAACACCGTACACCGCCGTGTATCATGCGCTGTTCGTGCATCCATCGGAATCCGAGCCGCATACTAATAAACCATACGACACAGATGTAAAATACAATATTTACAAACGGATTATTGTTTGGGAGACAGACGAAGTCAGAAGAAGAAAAAGTAGAAGATAACTTTATTGCAGAAATAACACTTCAACAAATATACATTTATAAAAACAAACATAGGTACGAGGATATTAAATTTAAGCAATAACTGAAGAGGTGAAGAGGTACGCACATAAAATTAGCCGTGCTACTCGTGCAAGTGAATTACAGCTACTGGTTTTCAGTGCGAGACAGTTCGTACTGCACTCTCATTATGTAATTATTATATGATGTTAGAGTCGAGAAGGGATTTTAGAATGAGTTAGGGGACGTCCCCTAACTGGATGATGGGAAGGTAAACTCGCAGCTTTGCCCGTGTGGAAGTCAGTGTGTCACTAAGTTTTTTACAGCGTAAACCCCGACCCCGCGGAATTTCTAAGATAAAAAGTAGCCTTAAAGTTGGTCCAGTCGTTCCAGAGATTAGCATTAAAAAGACAGGCAAAAATTTTAAGAAAATTAATATTTTAGATTCTATGTTGTACAATACAATACAATTACTCTGTATTGTACACCACATGAATTATTACAACATTTTTTTACACATAATTTATAGTTATAAACAATCGGCGATCTGACCGCTTAGAGCGATCTCTTCCAGACAACCGTGCAGTAGAGAATAAACATTGTAAAAGCGGTTATTATCACAAGCAGACACTCCAATTTTATTTACTCGTATATATAGATATCTAAGAGTATGAGCATGGTTTATGTTTTAGTACGAAATTAAATCCCATAGTTTGTTCTTAAGCGCCTCTTTGGTGTAGAATAATCCGATATTGCTCAGAACAGTTACCAGGTTATATAGTTATGCACGGCACGTCAACTAACTCTTTTGTTTTCACCACGCCTGCTATACCTCGAAGCCGCTTTACGTATCGTCTGTCCAATTTCGCACTTCTAAGTACATTCACATCGGTGGATAACGACACTTATGTAAAGCGTTCTGTGACGGACGTGAATTTGTTAGGTTGTTCTATCTTCAACGGTTATGTTTGGATGCTATATTTTCTTGTGGACATGGAAACATAATCGAAGAGACTGTGAGTATCTGCAAAAGTCAGACATGGTCTGCTAAGAGGCGGAAGACCGCAGGGATTTTTATTCCCAAAAAAAGTCTACCGTGAAACAATAATCTTTATAGCACAGTGTGAAAAAACCCCGCACTTTACGCACGGTCGCGTTCTTTCGCGGGTTTAGATCACACAGTGCTATAAAATAATATACGATTTTGTGACCTACGTGGTCTATCATTGCACTACTGCGTGCAATGATAGACCACTTAGGTCGCTCGTACCGTAATGTACTATTTTCGGTTACAGTGATGAAGAGCCAGTACTTCACCGTTCTTTCGCATCTTCTCCACAGGAATGCGTGGTTTTTGCCTTCGGTGTCAAGTCCATGGGCGGCATTAAATATTTATCATTAGGTGGTCTGTTTGCTCTTTTGTCGGCTATTCACATAAGACATGAATGCTATTATTTCAGGCCATCAGCATTCAAAAGCCCTTTTGAAAAATCAAATGATTTCAATGATTGCTCATGAGAGCGTTTTTAAATGATTTATTAAACTAATACATGTAATTTTGGTCTCTTCCAGCATTCGTATCTTTTTTTATCGATTGGACATCTTTCGTAGATCGATAGACTCGTCCATTGTTTTGGTACGATAATCGATTAAAACGAATACCGACGGTGTCAGTTCATTACAAACTCTAACTTTTAATAAGACGTGAGCTGAATTCAAATATCTGTTTAACGAGTCCGGTTAAGTTTTGGGAATTATGCTCTTGAATGTTGCTTTTATATTCATTGCCTTCAATCCATTATAAGACCACCGCAGGGCACGGATCTTTCACAACTAAAAAGACTGTGTATTTCATCATGCTTCACCATTGTTACTGCGAGTATGAAAAAATCTAGTAACATATTGTTATTTTTCCATTTATACTTTCAACAATTGCTCTTAGTCTGATGACAAAATGTAATTGTGGGACTTATATGATTGAGAATAAATATAATGTTATAATTAACAAGCAGCACTGCTATTAGTGGTCCTAGATTCTATGGCTAGTCTAGCTATATTATCAAATTTAATTAATGTAAATGTTCAAAGGTTTAGTCCAGAATTCTACAATGTGATACCGTTAATCCCTGGTAATAGGCGCCCATCAACTGTTATTCCGTGACACCTAAAACCTGGCCTGGATTTGAACCAAGGCATCTGGAGGCCATTCAATCACTACGTCTAACATACTCAGTCCTCGTAATTAAATCTAGAGGCAGCTCTCGACATGTTCTATAAACATCGTAGATGTATGTTTTGCCTTAAAGGCTGTATTAGGACGACTTGTACTGATCCTAAACTAACACTACCTGAAAGCTGAACACATAAACTCTGGGTAAATTAATTTCGGGATCCTTCACAGGTTTTAGGAAATACAGGTGATTAAGATTGCTGAAAAACTTAAATATAAAAGTTCAGTAATAAAAATGACATGGTCATGGCTAGTCAATGAGTTGTATAATTTTGAAGAAGTTTTCAGGTTGTACTAGTTTAATGAAATAAAAATTAAATATTGAAATAATATGTATACTAGAAACTACTCCTTACAAGTTCTAAACTGATGTTATTATTTTGCTTAACAATCCTTTCGGGGCTTTTAAATATTTGGACTCGGTAGCGACGCATGTTTAATTATTTAAAAAACTCGTAACCACGAAATAAAATATTATAATATTAATTACAGTAAAAGTAGTTTGAATGATAATCTCCTACGGAACCTGCGTTTGATTCCTGAACGCTCCATCATTTTTTTAATGTGCGGTTTTGCAAGTATTGTCCCTTGTTTCGCTGAAGGAAAATGTCGTCAGGAAACACGCATTCCTGTGAGTTCTCCATTATGTTCTCATGATGTTACTTGACCAGCATGGCGGACCATACTTCATATCCATATCCATAAGATAAAATACATACTTTAAAGGCTTTCATTGTGCGAAGAAACACGAGAACCGCTGGTAACAGTACCTACTGATGATGATTTCAATTAGTTAATAAACCAATCAGTCAATCATTGAGTTTCTTCTTTTATCTGATTGTAATATAATAAATATATTTGAACAATATAATTGATCTTTTGGTATTCAGTTATGCAATCAATAACTTTCTAAACAAGCATAAATTACTTCTCGTAACTCCAAGATTAGAACAATGAATCATAATATTTGTCATGCCTATTTGTTTCGTCACTACACACATTACAAAGATAATTTAATTGAATAAAGTATGACATTCAGATGAACGATATTATACCTTAATGATATGTGGTTAAGTTTAACTTACGATAAATCGAATATTGGTTACAACAGGCTTTGTATTGTGTGAGTCCAATGTTCAATATCCTTTCGACACATAATTCTTAGAATTATAATACAAGTTACGATGGTTGTAATTCAGTCAATTTTGAACCTTCTTGTCCTGTAAGAAGAACCTCGCGACCTGTCTTAGTGAAACGACATGATAATACACGTTGAAAATGAAATTAAGATGACCCATTGAATGCAAATTCGAAAGACGAACGACAGACTCCGTCCAATATTTTGATAGGTGATTCGATTGACATCTTTATGCGATGTTTATCGATTTTTCAGTACAGGTGTGCCGTTTTATTGTTTTAGTTTTATTATTGTTTGCTTTTAATATGTTTTCTGATAGCGTTACATTTGGTCTGTTATAGTGAGATTCAAATCCATTTACAAAAAGCTGCATCCTATTCGTGACTATTGGGAAATTTACCTTTAGTTGCTTATTGCGTTAGAGCATATACGATTCACATCACGGGGTTTCTTCTGTTGAGATCGTAGTCAATTTAACGGACATTTCCTCTCAAAATCAAACGTCTGAGTATTTTTTTATTTATTACTTGTATGATAATTATGAATAGTGGCCAGTTCAAGTGATAGATAAGTATATTAGTTTAACAATCCGTAGTGAACATTAATAATTACTAAAATAATTACATTATTGTCCAGTTGGAATTATATCTTGTGGATTTGTCATTTAAATAATCACTTTAGTGTTATTCTTGGCAGTTGTTAAATAAGATGTCAAGATAATTTTGACGAGAATAGTTTATCAACTGATTAAAAATCTCTCACAACAGTTAGGTTACGTCACGCTGCGTGGTACACCGTACACATTATTATGTTGTGCATCATTAGGAAATTGCGTTGCCACGTGTACATGAATAAATTAGACATTAGACGCTGTCAAGCGTGACTAATGACGGTATTACCACAAACAATACCAGCGTGGACCTACCGGGATAACATAAAACGATTTTAAACAACGTCCTTATCCCACAGAACTTAAAGGTGTAAATATTTAGGATAAAGACTGAAAGAGTTAAATGAAATATGAAGTTGTTCCAAACGGTACGGGCAGGAGATGTCTAATAGAATGTCTAAAGATAACAAAACATATGGTTACGTGGGTGCGAATGAATGAATATTTTTTAAGTCACGGCCTTAGTTACTTGTTTAGTTACTTTCAGAAGGTAAAGTAACATCTGTGTCTATTGTAGATGCACAGGTGATAGGCGGTACATTACATTTGAATTAAAATTCGTAAGAAATTAATACTCCCTCTCAGCTTGGATAGAGAGCCTCTCAAGCCTTAAACCCAAGGTGAACAACGAACAAGGGCGCTAGATTCTATCTGTTAAAGATCACTGTATACTTTTTCACCGAGTTTAATCCCGAAGTAATTGTTGATAAAATATGCCATTTCGGGGTTGATGGTTGGTAAGAAACTTAAGAAAGGATTATAGGTAAACACCGTACTATAAATGTGAAACGTAAGAATTAAACAAAGTGGTTCAGAAACCAGCAACCAGCAACAGGAGGGACCTGGCACTATTTTAAAATGAAAACTTTAGTGAAACACCTTGCTTTGTAGCAGAGAAACCGCTTACGTGCTTACTATGATGAGCTTCGTTATGCTATTTTCTTGGAGCGCTATATAATATAGGTCTTAAAAACTGTATCTAGCGCGAAGGTGATCACATAACAAGTAATCGGTAATCCTACGGATTATAAAAAAAACAGTCTATATTATCTATTAGACGAAAAAAACAAATTTACACCAGTCTGCTCAACAAAAGTCTCACTCTTAAAGCTCCATACAACACCTTATCAAAAAGATCGCGGAGCGCACATTATGTCTGTTGTCGAACAATATTTAAATTCACCATTGTTTGTTTCTTCGTCTGATTTACGTGAGGAAATGGAACACGAAGACCAGCCACGGACACCGCTTGCGGGCTGATCGCTTCAACAGATACTTCCTTCCAAGGCTCAAGAAATTTACTGCTCAGCTAACATTCAAACAAATTTCTTCTCAGCGAAACATGATTTACTGAGAATCTGATTGACTATTTTAAGGATGGATTCTATTAAAATGTGGAACTAAGTTGTTATGTATGTTACACGTATTATATAAAATACATACTCACACACTATCGTTAGCATTGTGACCTGTGAGTAGAATGCACACACATAAATAACACATTACTATCACTCACGAGAGAACTAAGATACATCTATCTCATAAATGTATGTTCCGCTACCGGACTTCTCGCTCGGTAGGCAAGATTACTCTCAATTAGAGTACAGGTTTCTTTTCGGAATCGACCGTCAATACTGTTAATGTTTCGGTCGAAATATTCGAGAGGCATTCACCGAGCGAATACTCCGTTGATGTTTATGGTACGGATACCCTCAATAGTGCTGACCACTTAACGTCAGATAGGCAGTCTCCTTTTTGGCTGGGAATCGCATTAAAATTAAATATTTCCTGTATGACATGGAGGTTAGTTTCTCGTATTATTTTGGCATTCCAACCCGAATACCATCATAAAATGTTCTTGCGCATAGTTGCTTACTTGATTCATACCAATTAAACACATATAGACGTTATGGATGGCTCAGAAGTAATTCCTAATACCATCATTTACTCTAAATATATTACAAAAGTTACAACAGGAATTAGGCCATAAAACCTCTACGATATCGCTACACAACTGTCCACATACGAATATTATTATAAAATCTGTTCCCGGAATCGGTACCATTGGCACAATACATTCTGTATCTCGCATTTATATCTTCGCTTCGAGTTCAAATGTTATCATTTCGAACATATGTTGATCTGCTATATCTAGCACTGAATCACGTTAGAACAATAGCTCGATTTTGTTCACGCTCGCTATTGTCTGTGGATTTTATTGACTTCGTTCACTGTGAATGAATAAACGACATGCGAATAACGGTTTCCTTGCCATGTAAACACTTTTCATATGACAGTAAAGTCTGTCAGTGATATAAACAGAGCTCTCCTTTAACTGGTTTTGCAAAATGTTTCGAAATAACCGTTAGAAAATATCAGTCAAATAAAAAAAGATAACAATGTCAGAGTAAAAGACATGTATAAATCTGAAATTTCTTGGGAAATATTGGGCCAAAAGTAAGAAGCGATTCCATCTATTACTTCTCACTGGCAAATCATTGATGACACCCAATGTGAATTGGGGAGCAGTCATCACGTATCGTCTGTTGGGGCGTCTGTTTTTGGCCTGCTTAATAGAATATGGTGGTTGATGATGCCGCGTTTGAATTGTACTAGTTACTTTCAGCTAGTAAGGCAGGAGTCTTACCCTATAACTTTGTTATATTAATGTAACAGAAACAGAAACAAAATTGATTTAGATTTTCTTGCGCAACTTATATGGCCAAAGTTTTTACAATGTTCAAACATACAACATTCTTATAACTTGAAAAGCAGCAACTTTTCAAAGCCTGTATTTTATAGCATATCAAGGGTTAGAGATCTGAACATTAGGATTTGGGAAATACACTTTGCTTATCCGACAAATGACAATCATCAGCATCTGCTGACTAGATGGTTAGTGGTCACCGTCGCCTATGGACGTCGGCAATATCAAAGGTATTACTGACTGGTTACTGGTTAAGAAAAAAGCGGGGGAGACCTGCTTCTTACTTGTATTTCGTAGTTGGTAATGGTGATAATACATTCAACGAATTATCAAAATTTAGCTCGAGAAACTCTTCTACAATATATCAAAAGGTTGAGTAAATTACCCTCTTACATTAAATTTGTTTATATCATTGCATCGTATTACACGCGAGGCTGCTCCATTAAATGATTTTCAAATTATAGTTCTATTCATTAATTCTACCTAGAAGGGTTCTTTGAAACTATCATTTCTGCATTCACTGGTACATTATCACGGTCTCATACTTAAAAACGGGTCACACGGTTGGGAAGGATGACGTAATAATTGGATGGGCTATTGTTATTTATTAGTTGGCTAGTAGTTTTAATAAACTGTCAAGTCTTAATTTCAAGCTGATACATACATAAATAAGATAATTATAATATTATAGATACGTAATGTTTGAACGCCTAGTATCTGTCATCATCACTGTCTACCAACATCTGTGCACTACTGGACATAAGCCTAGGTTAGGTTGGGACACTGATTCTGATCTCCGATTTTTCTTATCCAGTAAATTCTCTCGCTCTGCGCAGACCATTGCGACACATAGCAGGACAACGGCGACTGCTACATTTGCCTACACGTAATCTTTTTTATTTTTATATGAATAGCCGACAAATGAACAGATGAGTCTGATGGTAAGTGATCATCGCCACCAATCCATAACACCAAAAGCATCCCAACTGTGATAACGCTTGATAAAAGGCAAGGTAAGCCAAGAAAGGAAAACAGGTTAAAAAAACCCTCCAATAAAGTGTAATTGCTTAGTGTTACAGATCTGAGCGGTCTCCAATACAATGACCATGAGCAGGAAAGATAGGCTTGGCAAGCATGGATGGATGCTTTATAATAATGCATCAGTTCCGTTAGATGTTAAGCATTCTATCGCGTCTGTATTTACCGCTTCAAAGTTGACTCAGCACAAAGTAGATCGTCTAATGCTTTGGGGTGGGTGCGATGCTAAATTTTACATTTGGAATGGTCCGCGTGTCGGTTCTAAATTATTGATTTATTCACACTCTGCAGTCTGTACTTTGCATGGTTTTCAACATTCGATTGAATGTTGAACATGAATTAGTTCGTATTTTATTAAGTTTATTTAACTATTAATGCAAACTATGATGCAGTTCTGATTGAATAAAATTAATTATAATCATAATAATAAATAAATTCAGTTTATTTCTAACCCGGGACCCGAAGGAATCTTGCGATAAAAAGTAGCCTATGTCCTTTCCCAAGTTCAGTTCTATCTTCATACCGAATTTCATCAAAATGGGTTCAGTGGTTTAGGCGTGAATGCGTAGCAGACAGAGTTACTTTCGCATTTATAATATTAGTAGGGATACTATAACGTATATTCAAAAACTGATCGAGTTTATTATTAACAAACCTACTTTTTACAACAAAGTAACTTCAGCTTAAAACTTATAATTTTAGTTTAGTATGACGAGGAAATGCCTGAGAAGGAAGCATACGTCACGGTTTGCACGTGTGCTGCAAAAAATTTGCGCGATATAATGTTAGAAAGCGGACAACGCCTGGGAAGTTGCTGATAGGCTCCCTGTATAAAAAAATGTTTAGAGATAATGACACTGATGGTATCGGAACACGACAGCTAAATCAAGGTTTTGCCTTGACTAGTGTCTAGTCTGACATTGTCAGACATTCAAGGATTGTTAGTATTTCTTATTGTTTTCCTAATGGACCCATAATCCTGGTTAGTAATATGCCGAGTACGGGTTTTATAAATACACATTTCACTGACCACTTTTATGTGATAAAAAAACTTAACTTTTTTTTAACTTTGGTTGTTCACCTTAATTGGTTAACGCAGTCTTGATAGGGAATTTGGGATTTTAATCAGTGGTTATTAGTTGTTATGCTTTAATGATATTTAATATGGGCTAATGTTTGACTTGAATGCAAAGTATTCGAATTTTTGTGAGGAGAAAAATGTATGGTACATTTTAATGTGCCAATAAACAATACCTAATATATTTTATCAAAATCGCAGTGTGTTAGATTGCAATACGTCCCAAATGCGAATACACGAAATAACACGCGAAGTACAACTAACATTACATGTGAAATATGTATAACATTCAACACATACATTATTGTGAAACATAGAAAGGGAAAAAAAAAAAAATTTATCACATTACAATATGTCTTGTAATAGCCGCTAATCAACCGCTGGACAGAAGATAAAGATATATCTATAATAGTACAATGTGCTTCAACTTATCATACATGTAAATCTTCCGGAAAAAACAACTGGAAATATTCGGAAATATAGACAAAAATTGTATTGCGTAATTTAAACATAACAGGTAGGCGATAGATAGATATATCGACATTTTACAATGTTTATGCTTAATGTTATAATAGTGATCTAATGGTAAGTAATGTTGTAACAACGTGGCATTTTGCCAAATTATCGGAAGTGCAAATATTGCGCTGTGAATGGTTAGTGTCTGTGACACGCGTCAGTAAACATTCCATCAAAGATCAATCAGTAACAGCATTTTTATTAACTGTTATTAATTACTATTTCATTTTTATAATAGCTTTCCAACGAGGCATAGAGTACTAGAGTTTACATACAGTATCTGTGGCTCGAAGTATTGTGTGCCAGAAACATTTAAAAAAAAAATTTTCGAAATCGAATTTTCGAATCTTCCAGCTGATGATTTTGTTTTTAATTACATTAAATAAGTGTTATGTAATTAAAGTGTACTTTAGCTTTAGCTACAGCCAAGTAGACTGATTTATTGTTGATAGTAAAAAATACTTGTTTCTGACTTGGTTTTTTGCAATAGACAACCCTTATGAAAAGATGAAACATTGTTTATTTCCTACTTTCCACTAAAGCTAGCTGTTATGTCATATTGTTGAGCTACGTTCTTATAATAGTGTTCAAGGACCGTGACATTCGACAACAAAATGTTTCGCTAACGAGTTTCTAATAGTTCTAATGCTATTTGCATATTTCCAAAATAATCTATCCACGTGTGCACGTTTCCGATTGCTTCCGGCTTTGTTTAAATCGTCTATTAGTAATCAATATTGGCTGTCCACCAACAAATCATTTAGATTTTTAACATACTGGACGCTAATGAGCTAATTTAGAGTTCACTATCGAATACTACTTTGTTTGACCTTAGTCTCTTTCAGAGTATCAATTTCTGTCTTTGTTGTCTTTGCTGTATTGGTCTTAGGTACTACTATTGAAATTTCTTGGTAAGAGAATAATGCACTTTCTTAAATGTTTAATACTTATCTACATAACCGAGTCTTATTTGGGTCATCGTATCTGCGATGACATAGTCTTCTGTTTGGGTCAAGGCCAATGCAACTAAGCTTTGCTTACACGTAAATGAAATTTATTCTTTCCTGTAGTTTTAGCCTTTCCAGTACGCTATGAACAGTAATGCGATTCGCGTTGCAACAGCAAATTATAGATATTATCTAGACGAATGACAACTTCAGAGCGTACCAGATATTTGGCGAGAATTATACTTGGTTCATGGTTAAACAATATAGTGAAACGCCCTTCTGTTAACTACACTTACGCAGTTAAAACTACAAGGTCTTAATTAGATTGTTAATTTTGCAGTAGATTTTTGTTGGTTGTTTTACGTTTTCAAACAGATATGGTATTAGAGATTTTGTTTGAGTATGGATTTTTTATGATTGAATTAATAATTCAGAAACTTTGTATTTCCATTAAAGGCTTGTTCGTTTGTGGCTTTATAAGTGTTGCGAAGCATGACGGTATTGTACTATAATTTTCTTCAAGGCTCTGTTGCAAGACTTACCTAATAATTATAAATGTACTTATTAATTTGAAGTGCTAGTTGAACATTTTTAATGTACTACGTTAGTTACAAATAATATCATTTAATAAAACTACTAGTTTACCTGTGACATTCCTAATCTGTGGTAGATAAACCTGGTTTGTAGCCTAGTGAAAGAAATACATAGTTGCATTACTGCGTCTGATACCATTTCCAAGCACTATTTCAGGAACAAAATAAAATTATTTTATAAAAAACTATAAAACATGCTTTTTTTTATCAAATTAGTGTATTGTCATCGGTCCTCGATAAATCTACAAAGTTTGAACGAAATCTCGCCGTTTAAAGTGGGTCAAAATCGCGCCCAAAGAAGTCAGTTACAAACATACAAGTGAAGCTAATAAGAAGCGTGTAAAATAGTCCAGTCGCTGCTTTTCCAGGGCAAAGGATGCAGGATCCAGTAATCATCAAT
>DWPQ01001510.1:0-12134 GCA_018251795.1 Perichares adela | reverse complement strand
GCTGCTGGTTTTCAGTGTGACCCACAAGTCGTGCAGTTCGCACGGGTGATACGTACGTGAATACGTACACGTCACTTACTAAACAATTATTGAATTTTAAAATAAACCAACATAAACATTTATCTCAGAAAGATAAAAAAAAGGAAAAAAGTTACGTGTAAGTAGGGCTAATAAAACTGCTTTACTACTTAGACTGCAGGGAGGGAATGTGATTAGGCCTTTACTAAGTTAGTGCGCCTTACCATCTGTGACTACTTCACCATTGGGTGAGATCGTAGTCAACTACTAAGTTATCTTTGGCAAAAAAAATCTTTATTGAAAGTTAAAATGTTTCGTACAACGTTATTCGATCTTGAATCACAATTACTTTTTAAAATGAAACTTCTTTGGTATCGTTGTGATTTGAAACTCGATGAAACGTAAATACGATACGACAAAGAGGCAAACATATATGATTTAAACCGACGAGAGAATGAGATAGGACACATTATATAGCATTTCATATTTAAAATGAATTTCAATGAACGGCATTTTATTAGGGTGTTGTTTTTCTTAAGATATACGCAGTATATTTCTAAAACTGTAATACGCATTGATTTTGAATTAACCCCGCGTTAGTTGTATTTTCTTGACAATGGTCTGTATTGATGTAATTAATGAAATATGTATAAACAAAATGTTTGTCTGTTTGTATGCTAGGTGGTGCAGAGGGTAGCGCAGCCCGCGGCGCCGGCGCACAACTCCACTGCGCACCACTGGATGAGGTAGGTACGGACTGCTGTATCAATGTTTAATACTTTATACACGTTTAATATATTTATGTATGTATTGTATTGTATTTTACACAATACACATTGACGATATTATTAGTTTTTTTTCTCTCAATAAGCTGCTTATTTTTTATTATGTAAATTTAATTATTTTGTCCAGGGACCTCTAATACGCCCGCGGCGAGGCCGCCTCCGCTGTGTTCTCCGCGGCTGCACACACCCACACACAAACTTACACATACACAGACACACACACGCGCGTACACACATACGTCGACACACACAATGACACGCCACAGTCTTCCAGCCGCCGCCGCGCCGTGAGCACTGAGCACACTGTGGGCACACGCGCGGTCGGTCGTCGCTTACGGCACCCACAGAGCCTTCGTCGGAACCACACAGCTGCCTTAATGACGGGACGTTTTCGTTAGTCGGACGGGTGCTAGACACACACACACACACATTATTAAAGACGAAAAAAGTCTAATATAATTTATCAAAAATAATGGTTTTGTTAAGAAACACATTCACTACTCATACTAGGTGTATGGTCTATTTATTTAGTAACAACTTAAAAATATAATTTAAATATTATTTTACATTTACATCTCACAGTATGTTCGTTTGTTTACATAGTAGTCCCTTGAGTTACGACGCGCTCTACAATAATAATTATTTGGAATAAATGTAACAGATTATTTTCATATAACTGTACATATGTATTTGAGTTTTTAATTAATGGTATAATTTAATTTGTGTGAGTTGTGTTTTTATGTGTGTGTGTGACGTCCACTAACGAAAAGGAACCTTAAATACTATATAATAATATAAAGATGAAGTATTGATTACATTCGACCAATATAACTAGTTCGCTACGTTTCGACGGTTGATCGAGTGCCCGGTTGCATGTAGCGTATATTGTAATTACGACAGTATTAAGCTGTGCCTTTTAATATCCTTTAATGTTAGATCTATGCGTCGTTTGTCGACTCTGGGTATCCGTTCGAAATCGATATTTTTTACACGCGACGCAAAGCTGCGATTTAGATATGTAACGGCCGATTTTTCGTTCGTCAGATAACATTAATCGTCAGAGTATAACGCTGCTAAATACTAAATGATATACTCTATATTGTATTCTGTGTTGATTAATGTCATTCTAAATTGTCTCGTATTATGCTCTAATATTAGATCGTTAATTGTCCAATATTGAATTGTTAATTGTCTAATAATGGATCGTTAATTGTTATCTGATGACTAAACAACCGGCCTCTAATGATGTAACGATGTTCCTCACTTTATCTTACTCAGTTACGCATGAATAGTTTCTCGATACAAGATGGAAAGATGTCGTAGAAGATGGTTGTCTCTAATCCATAGATTCTAATTTACCGGTGACAGTATTCACAATTTGATGATGAAACAAAGAGCGATTTTAATGTATAATGATCATCCCTCATCTGTATCATTTGCGTGAATATCTGGCAGGTTTAAACAATTGAAAAGAAATTAATAACGAACAATATTAACTAAAAATAAATCTTCATCTTCATAATGATATATATACATATATCTAAATGAGTCTGTAATAAATACAGAAAAATATTCTAGAAGGGAGTTGTCAATAACACCCTAACCAACTTATGTTTACTAAATAATCAATTTATCTAAGGGTGAACATATTTACATTAAAATAAATATTTATATTAAAATTCACTTACAATCGTTTTATCCGAGGGTAAAAGTATTTATATGAAAATTAACTTACATTCTTAGGACTTGTAGTCTAATTTACAACGTCCATTTACATGGCATACTTTGGCAGTCGAAAGATATGTAAAATTGGTTTTTGAAAATTAGTTCATTTAAAAGTAACGCATAATAAAATATTTGACATTTTATAGAAGCTATTCATGTGTAAATGAGACTATTAACACCCTAAATTATTAAATTATAATTGTATTTACCTAAAGTAGTGCGTCGTGAGTTGATGAGGGCGGGGCGCGATCCGCGGGTGCGTTTGTAGATACGCTGATTCATGATTCAACGCACCGATTGATTCATTATAACGTTATGTTGTCACATGTGACGTGGAACTGGAGGCGAACGACAATATACGCTTGTTAAGTGTAATTATTGTAATAATATCACGTTTAAATTGTTATAAAAATGTATTAGAATTGTTTGTGCGTCAGCCACCGTGGTGCATGTGTGTAGCCGCCATCGAGTCACAAAGTTGCAATGCCATAGTGTATTAAATAAAAATAATAAAAAAAAAAGATTTATAACGTAACGAATACTTAAGATGGTTATGTCTTATAATATTTTATATTCTGTGCGTTATTTGTGTAAATATCACTTTTAGTTCCGGCACATAGCAAGGTCGGGGGTCGTCGCTCGCGGGTGCTTTACGTTGAAATATTCAAACTGTCTTTAAATTGATGTGACATTATAACTTGGTGGTCCATTGTGAAAACACATTTATGATACAGATTTAAAGTTCAAATTTGAATAGTTCAAGGTGATCGCTCGACGCTCAGTGCAGCAATGTGAGAACGACCCTTCACACACTTAAACATAAAAATGTAGTAACGGAAGCGACATTCGTTGTGAGTTGCGTGTTTCGCTTTTATTTGTAAATGATCGTCATTGTTGTGAGACTCATTTGACTGTTCGGGGTAGGGCGCAGTACTCACAGTAACCGCAGTACTTGTACTCGCAATACTTGCAGTACTTGCAGTACTTGTGCTCGTAGTACTTGCAGTACTTGTGCTCGCAGTACTTGCGGTACTTGTACTCGCAGTACTTGTAGTACTTGTGCGCGCAGTACTAGTAGTACACATAGTACTCGTAAGCGCAGTACTCGCAGTGCGCGTCACGTTTAGTATAATTTGGCCGCGACGTGTCGTCGTGTGCGCGTTTGTTTACTGGTATTGGATCTTTATTAATTTATAAATTATATAAAATAAATATTAGTGGAGAGCTGGTTCGCTACACTTCGCCAATATTTTGCCATAACTTTGTTTTTTTTTTTTTCTAAAATTAATGTTTTACTAACACGAGTTTTGTGTAGAAGTCTGATTTGTTTGTTGTACCAGTCGTCCGCAATGTATTATTGTATTCGTGTAACGTAACGCTCTAGAAACTGTTATATCGAAACTCGTAGTGTTTCTCTAGTGTCATTCCAGACAAAAGACAATATTGTCGGCATTTATAGATAATTTGTTTTTTTTTTTTTTCGTTGAACTTGAATGAATTCTTGTTTTTTTTTTAAATATTGATTGTGAAAATCGAGGCACCCTGTAACAGACCGTTTATAAACAAATGTTATGATGTTGATAGTTTAGTTTTTGAAACTTAGTTAGTTGTGTATTTGGTTAGATATGTTTTTTTTTTTTAAATAAAACTGTGACTAATGGATTTCTAAAAAAAATATGATTAATACGTGAAACACTATTGCAAATATTTACTTTAATATAATTTGGATGTAGAGTTAAGTCGAGACGATTCGCGGTCACTGGCAGTAGATAGCCTCGGGGAGAGACATTGTATGCTTAATATGCGACAATATTTAGCAATCGGGAGTATATAGAGTTATATTATTATGAAGACTACAAAAAACAATTATTATCGCTGTGTAAAAATGTAAACCTAATATAAATGTGTAAATTGTGTAGTGTAATATAAAGAAAGCTGTTTATTGAAGTGTTCTTATAAGGTACGGGAGGGGGGAGGGGGGAGGGGCGGCCGCGGTCGGCGGACGGACGCGCTGGTCGGGTTGAGCTAGCAGTTCGCACTTGGAACTTATGACCTAGGTATATTGTATAGAGTTCCCGCCAATGTCGAGTACGCTCTGAACATAGCCACGAGTCGCATTGCAACAGCAAATGATATTGTAGTAATGGGACAAAGGACAACTTCAGAGTGTACTAGAAATTGGCGGGAACTGTTAGCCATATGAGCATGTGTGTGTATTACCAGCCGTTAGCGATCTAATTACGAAACTAATTCGAAAGCTTCACAATTTATACGAATGACGTAAGATAAACACCGATGACATATGTCAGTGTGTTTGACGTTTCCGAATTTCGCCACCGTTAATAAAATGTACATTGTCCAAGCTCTGTGATATGTATGATATCGACACTGGATTGACTATTATGTTTTATTATGTTAATTCGATATGGCGCCGTCTTGCGGGATCTCTAGGAAGAAGTAAATTGTAGCCTAATAATTTTTCTCTTTGTTCTATCGCACGGTTTATTGGTCAACTTTGACATTACAATAGTAATGTCTTTATAATAATGAAGTCTGATTATGATATCGACTTATTAGTCTTCCAGTGTATTTTAAACTTCATGGAGCTTGATTATTGGAGTACACAGTTGACTATCGGAAAAGGATGTATGAAATATGCAACACACTAGTCTAAAATGTATTTGTGTATTTATGACAGTGTAACTTCCGTTACAGTTAAAGCCACGTCGCGTACTATGAATGCGTGCAGAACGCATATTCAATCATGTATTTTTTAATGACCTTACTCGCTTTCAATTGTTAATGGGAATCGAATGAAGAGGTTTTGTAAGTGAACGAACTGCTAGTTTCAAAATGTATTGTACAGTATTTGGAGCGGTTCGGTGGTAGTATCGAAGCGCTCGGCCGACGACCGCGACCATCCAGACAGATGTTACGTTGATTTCGATGAAGAATCAAAAATTATTTTTCCACTCGATGGTATTATAATGGTAAATAAAGCGTGTAGTGTTAGAGGTGGGCGATAATTGTTGATTATTGATTAAATTAGGTGTTTGTGGCATTGGATTAGTTCGGGCGCGCTCGGCGTCGGCTCGGGCGGCGGCATCGCACCACCGTCGCGGTCACGCTTGCGGGACGGTCGGACGAAACGGACTTGTACTGTATCGATGTTTCATCATTTTGTTTTTTTCTCGATTTTGATGATTTCTTTATATCATTAACATTTAGTTAAAACTCTTTTTGACAGATTTCTCGCTCATTCCATTTTCAGTCTAGAAAGTTTCTGGATGATTTGCATTCTGCTCCAAATGACCTTGAATGTCATTTCATAGCCATTTTTTTTCTTTTGGATCCATTTTAATTTGTAACAGCAACAGTATCTGATATTTATTTTACGATGTAATGGGATTCAATTATGATAGTTCGTTGTCTAAACCGGTATTATATATTGATAGTTATCGATATTAAATTGTCCACCGTTCGGTCGAACCGCAAGGAGTGACCAGCGCGCGCCGCTCGGTAGTGGTTCGTAGTTGTTACCTTCGGATGTCCCAGAGAGTTGAGGATCGCGTCGGTTGGTTCATGGGTATGTGATCGTAACTTGATAGTTATAAACAAATAAATCTATATTAATTGTAATGATGTAAAGTCGGTATAACGACCGAGGGGGCGCCGCGGGGGGACGACGTCTCCGTTATGAAATATCTCGCTGCGTGAATAACTGTGATATAAATAAGCGGCGGATCGCAACAGAGGTTACTGTGAGACACTGGGGCTGCACATGTCCACATGTTGCGATGACGCGAGCTAATGCGACCGCACCGCCGTATGGGGCTGTCGACGCATTCATGTTTTGTTTTTTATTTTATACCATTTTGTCATTTATTGAGACATACTTACACATTGAGACTAAGCCACAGATATTTAAACGAATCGCTTGAAATTTGCGTTCTAAGTTGTTTTGTTGTAAATCTTGTCAAATACTGGGTCTCAGTTTAATGTGATTTACAATATTATTTAGAGTTAAATATTAAAGAGATCGTTGATTTTAATTTTATATGCACCCGGCCCATTCTGAGATATTAGAAGGCATAGACAAAAATCTTATCGGTTAGCGTTTACGCCATACGATATCTTAAAAATGTATGGTGATGACATTCGGTGCGGTGTTTGCTGTCACGTCAAACGGCTTTACGTAGCGAATGTCATTACCATATTTTTTTAAGATGTTGAGCGTGAACGCTGATCGCTTAGACTCATGTCTAGGCCTTCACATCCCTATAAAATTTACGATCATTGCTGTAATGTCATTACGCGTTAAGTATACGAGGTTATAACATCGCTACATGTGGTGGAGCAGCCCGAATGAGCTCTAACTGTGTCTCGAGCCCTCAGCGGAGCCCCCGGTCCCCACGCACCAGTTCAGTTCAGGCCACCGCGCGTACCATTAGTGTTATGGTCAATTAATGTTACAGCGTCGGTCATTCTAACACGTTTATGTAGGAAAACAAATTTAACTCTGAAATAAAAGAAGTTATTTAATTTTGGATATGTGTGTTTTATTTCTTGTTACTTCCTAATTTGTATGTAAAGTTGTGCCTGAAATTATATGCCTGCTTCAGAGATTTAGAGGACATCAACGTAATAATAGATACATCTTGCTTATTTTTGTGTATTCTTGTTTAACGATTTAAAAACTGAATACATATATAAAATACAAAATTCTGATTTAGAATATTACATAAGTACTATAACAAGTACTTCTCTTTTAAAATAGATTCTCATTTTGATTTATTTTTACGTAAACAAAAAAAGTACCTGTAATTAGTCCTGGAGTATTTTATAAGTATTGATGCTTCTGCTTGAACCAAGCTGGTTTAGTGCAGATTGATAGAATTACCGCTTAATTTTATATTACATCGGGTAATTAATATTGGGGTAATGTAATAATACAACATGTTCTTTTTACAGTTTAATTTTATTGACTAGGTTATAATTAACATCTCCAGGTCAACCGGGAACTACAAAGATACAAAATTTATAAAAATGTAAGGACAATCACATTGGTGTTGGACAAAAAACATCTTATAACGTAGACAGAGATTCACTTACACTTCTTGTACATAATTCATGTTCAGCTTAGGTATATAAATCAGAAAACAATAGGTACCTACGTGAAGGTTTTACATAATCTTAAATTGTAATTTAATTAATGTTGACATTAATTTATTCACGTGGCACGATGATAAAAACAAGCATCTCAATTATTTCTAAGAAATGCAATTATCTCTTAATTGAAGTTGGTTTTTACAGTCCTCAAGTTAGGCTATGTAATGAAAATAAACCATAGAGAAAATAATATAGTCCACTCATACCAGAATAAAGATGACATCGTCGATAGGTAGGTACTTCCCGATGACTATGGCTTGAGTTGTAATTTAGTTGTTTTCCGCATCAAACCACGTGAAAAAAGAATTTATCACCAAACAATTAATAAACGGAATCATGTTTCGAGTGTATGTTCCGTATAAAACCGTGGGTACCGCTTGTTAAAGATAGTAATCGCTAAGCCATACTGTAAGGCTTCGGGTGGCATAAGTGCTTCCGAAAACCTACTCCAAGCTGCAGAAGCGAGATGAAGTACCCACTAGCCCTTTCGTCCATAGAGGATACTGTGCCAATAGGGGCCTTTAGTGACGTCCACAAAAGGATTGGATTTTTACAGAATATAACGAGTTCAGAATATTCAAGTTTCAATCTTTTTAACATTTGTATAAAGACATCATTAAACTTTCTGTAGTTATTGTTCTTCCAATTAACTGTACGTACGTATAAAAGTATTGCGGTTTAGGTATTGAGTTGACCCAAAACAACAATTCTTGAAAAACAATGTCCGTTTTATTGCCAACAAAACAATACGAGGATACCATGAATTAAAAATGAGTAGTGTTGGTTTATTAACTTTAAACGATTACGACCGATTGACGGTGGGTTTGTTTAAACAAAACAATAATCTAAACGAATTTAGACTTTAAACAATATTTAGATTCTAATTTTGTTTAAACCTAATAATGATTTAATTATTCGAGCCTCACAAAAGTACTTACATGAACCTGTTACAACTTATAGATTTAATTGAAGCGTCCAATCAGAATTTAATCATTACTGAGGTTATAATCTTCGTCACAAGTGTCACAACTCATAAATGTCATTGTGGTAAACTGTCAGGTATTTTCATTCACCGTAGCAAGTGATAATTAATTTCTAAAGTTCTACCTCGTTTCCTAGCAACCTCATTCTGATTCAGACGTAACTGATTTCATTGCCCATTATAAATATTTTGTTAAATGTATGTAAGCTATTTTGTTTACTGATTAAATAATTAGTTAAATACAGTACAGTACAGCTACGCACGTTATGGAAATTAGGCTAATGTGATGTTAACGATACCACTAAGGAAAGTTTACAAGGATTTCGTACCGCTATCTACTACTAAGTATTAGTGACGAATACATTTAGGTACCTACGTAATAAGCTAGCTAGATATTAGACACCAAATTAAGTATGAAATAATGCGGTCGTTGATATTTACATTACATTATCAAGTACTGTGCAATTGTAGCCTACTTTTAAACCTTTATACAAATATTTATCCATAAATAAAATAACATTATCATATAAAATTTGGCCTCCTACTGCGACAGGAAGAGACATGATTACATTTCGATAGGGTACATATTAAAATTATTTAAATTTAGAATACAATTACATATAATATGCATCTACGAGACGACACATTTGAGTACATACCTAATACAAAAATAGTAATATGTACAATTGTTAACAATAAAATAAGGAATTAATAAAATGCTACTGTTTTTATTTATCATACTGCTGCATTAGCCGTTAGAGAGAACGTTATAGATCTAATCGTACTAGAATTATACTTAAATATTTAAATAACATTGCCGTTTGTTGCATCTAGGGTAGATTTAAGTAGACGTAGTTATGCAAAAACGTTCCAATACAATTATATATTTATTTTTATTGTAAAGGGAATAACCTAAAATTAAACAAATGATTATCTGATTACAATATAAAACAACAATAAAACCTTTAGTATTGACCTTTACTAGTTAAAATAAAAAAGAATACCATTGATACACGCAATTGCTTTTATTTCACATTCAGCTTACTGTGGAATGAAACGTTTCTGCAAACTACGTCTACAAACATTGGTGCATTTTTTTAGTAAAAAAAAAACTACAATAAAGTTACTTTACAGAAGATCTTGTTGAAAACACAAATTAATAAATAAAGTTATTAAGGAAAATTACATAGTTTCTTTACTTCTTGCGAAATTGATTGCAATGTAAATATTTGACAATTTAAACTTATCAATTCTGTCGCCTTTGGTTAATTGAGATAAACGCCAATTAAAAACATACATTTTCACCTATAATAATTTAATACGATTAAGTTGATACCAACTAATTTATACCTTCAATTCGTAGGAACTTCAATTTACAGCAAAAAACTTACACGATCTGTTTAATCGGTCGCAAAACAGAGATGCTTGTCTTCCGAACAATGATTGACTGAATGTTTTATCTTGAGCGGTATCTCAAACGTTTTAACGCATGAGTGAGTTTGCAGTAAAAAAATCAACCGATCAATTAATATGATACATCTTAACAACTAAACTATCTTCAGATCTAAAGAGGCCAATTGTCTCAACAAAGCGTAACAAAAAATTGCCACAAACCTATAGTCCCGTTGCAGAGAACATAATATACAAAACAATTTATAAAACGTCTACCGTTCATGTTGCGAACGCTGACATATGCAAGGACAGAACTGCAGTCCGCCACAGATAATAACAATGAAATGACTATTATCACGTTCCAATGTGTCGAGTCGTTTTTAATTACAAGCATAAACAGTTGATTGATGGCGGGAGGCGAGTGCATCTTTTCCCGCCAACGCCGCTGCGTCTCCCGACTGATTGGCTCCTAATTTAATCAGAGTTCTTGAACCGTATGTTTCTGTATGGTGTTAGTCTCTGTGTGGTCAATGTGTTAATTATACCGCGTATGTTATCTTTCAGTCTAGTCGCGTGATTTAGAATTGGAATTCTTTAAACTGTTTTTTCTTGCTTGTGGTTAGCCTCGATTAGCCATAGACAAGTAATCTTTTTACTGTTAAAAAGTTCGGATTACAGATTAAGCGTACGAAACATAATGACGTTATTATAAGAACTAAACCATTTATGGTTTTTGTGTTCAAAATCGCGAATGCTTTGGACTTGGAATGACAGAGGAGGCACCTATACTGTCAACTGGCTACAATGTTTTTATGTGGCTGGTGTTTAATACTTTATAAAGGTGAAGATTAAAAAAAAAAGATTTCCCGGCATTTTTTTTCGGTCCATTGATGTTTGAAAATAACGGGGAAATAACATACATTTTAAAGAAGAATCTTTTTAGAACACTACAAAATTCTTCCGGGGGACTGTCAACATACTAAAAAGTAAAACTACTTTTCCCAATTTCCCAATTAGTAGTCCAAATAATTCTACAGCAACGGGATCATTACACTCTACCTATCAAGCAATCATAACAAAATGGCACAGATATAATAAAAGTCAATGTTCATAAACTTAAAAAAAAACACAAAGAAACTTTGTTCCCGCCTTATGTTATTCTAATAATAACTGCTTACGATTTATCCTGTTAATTTTTGATCACGTATTTACCCACTCTAGTAAATCATTTTCCGCGTGGGACAATGCTATTCTTTATTATGTGATAAAGAAATTATCAAGTTACATGTTGACACTTCCAGATCCGTTGTAGGAGACTTTAAGTTTGACGTTTTGTAACTAAATCTAACTTTCTAACATTAAGTCTTGTGTACTATCTAAATAGGTCAAAGGCAAATAACTTAACCACCTACTGTTGAAATGAGATCGCTTTTTACTCACGTTATGTAGAGATTATGTCTAATGGACTAAGTTATGTGCCTGTGACTAACTGATGAACTCACTCCGTTATTTTATATACATACGCGTTCTATGTAGGTATATACGTATAATGTTATATTGTGTATAACAAGGTATACGTAACTGTATGCCTGCTACCTCTTTTGTTATCGACACGTTAGTAACAATTTATGAAGTCCACTGTTAAGTGGTCCGCAGTTAATGGATATCTGTGACCAACCTCAAAGACCACTAGCCCAATTTGAGGTCAGTCACAGATGTGTTGCTACTCACGTGTTAACGGCATTCACTTTTAATTTAAAAGTTTATTTCATTTTCTTGACGCTACTTGCTTCTTTAATATTTATTGAACGTATGGCGTAATTAGATAATTATTAAATTGTTACTGTAATAATTTAATAATTACGTAATTGCGGCATACTCCAAGAATGGAACAAATAAGTAAAATGTGTTTACAAACTAACTTGCAGTAAGAACCATCCTGAAATACTTACTACTTAATAAATATCTTAGTAAATAAACCCAAGCAGTTGGACGTCTCCATCTACGCAAATATATTGGTTTGCTTTTCGAAGCCGCTTTAATAATTCACCTCGCGTCAACTG
>DWPQ01001509.1:0-12134 GCA_018251795.1 Perichares adela | reverse complement strand
CCCTGTCCTCTGCGACTGTTTGGAGGTATTGCAGCGGAGCCTAATATCAGATCCGCCGTGGGGTATGGGAGGTCGATGCCTGCGAAGTGTAGAAAGCTGGCTGCGAATCCATGAGGATTCCCTACGATAAAAAAAGAGAGGATCTCGAACCGTTCATCGGCAGCCCCGAAATAGACAACGGCTCGTACCGTCGTGAATAGGGCTGATTCGCGTTGGTGCATTAAGTCCCTCACCAGTAGAGCCCACAACGACACTGCGCTCAGAGGACTTCAGTAGCGTTCCGATGGAGATCCAGGAGTCCTCTATTTAGCACCAAAGAAGGCCATCGGGCCATCATAAAGATTACAACCGCGACCAACGAGACATAGTACGAAAGGACACTTTTGCCATTAATGTCCAAGAAAACCAGAAGTTGGTTATATCGAGCGATCTCTCCATTAGCAAATTTATTTGTATCGATTGTATTTACCTAGTAAAGGATCAAGTCTATCCCTGAAGCTCTTAGCGCGTGCAGCGGCCGCGGGACCCCGCCGTGGTAGCGGAGAATCCCAGTCGCATCCCTCGTCCTAATGAAGACACAAAACAAACGTTTACACATCTTTTGCGGTGCAAGGGACTCCATCCAACCTTAAGTGTGAGGTACATTTTGCTGTTGGCACGAAATTAAAGAAATGTCTTTGCAGACTTTACCACCCACTACTAGTTTTCATCCTAATAGTATCATGGTTTTGGAAATAAAGAGCTATTGATAAAATTTTACCTTTGAAATGACTTTAACGGATGCATTAACTAATTAAAATCGTGTTAAACATTTTTTTTAAAGTTAATAGTCTACAAATGATCAGACGGGCTAACTGATTTATCGTCAGTGGTCATACTGATTATTGTCGTCCATGGGCATCCATTTTTTTATGAAATCAGTTTCATTCTCAGACATAGAGTCGTTTTAATAACTATTGAAGGAGTACTTACAATTTCGTAATTGTGTTGACCGTTCGAAGGTGGTATCAGTCCGTCCCACTGCGAGCTGTCCCACGGCTCCGAGAATACTGTTCCGTCGTCACTGGCCTAAACATATATTCACGTATTACTTTTACTTTTACTTTTAGTTTCATCAATGTAGCGTCTTCCAAAGCAATAGGTACTGAGTAATTTCTTGTTTTCTTTCTAATAGTTCTTTCTGTTTGGATCAAAATACATAATTTTATGTTATTGTGTAATAGTTGCACGACGAACCTTCTGGCGAGGGTTCGAATTCGGTACAGAAAGCGTATTGAAAATTTCAATTTATTATACCGTCAAGCGAGTGGTTTAAAGAGTGTAGAGTTTGATCTATCAATATTCTTTCTCATGAACCTCGTTTAAAAAATAAGTGTGATTGCCAGTCCACATTTGGTGGTCAGGTAGACTATAGACCTGAAATCTCTTAAAATTCAAGCCTAGCGGAGGCGTAGTTGTGGGTTGTGATGGTGTTAACAACGATGAATAGGATTCTACACGATATTTTCATTATAATTATAATTCATTTTTATAGTTCGAAAAATTATAGGTACCTGCAGGATTCGATATTAGTCGAGTTTCTAACCATCAAGCTATCATTCTAATATGAACAATGTAGGATATTGATTGAACCTGTTCGGACAGCGGTCTGAGGTCGTGCACGTTGTCGTAGCAGGAGGCGCGGGGCGGAGACCTGATCTCTTCTGGTAAAGCAGCAGGTTCCGCGTTCAATCTCAGGTCTGGAAATCTACATACAAAATAAAAAGGAACATTTACTTTACGGCAAATCGCAGAATACATATAAAGAATGCAATGTATTAAACGCTGATCGGATTTTAACTTTTCAATTCGATCTTCGAATTTAAAAATCGAATTTAAAAAGTAGTAACGTTTTTGTCTGAGGCTGGACAATTTTATTATGGTTATTAAATGGTATTCGTACTGTGGGCACCATGATATACAATTGAAACCTATAATATGTATACCTAAGCTTTGCCACAAAATCTCTTATTCTAGAGAGATTTCTTATTCTTTGGTAAATACAACACTTTATAACGCTATTTAGAATTGTTTTAGAAATTTATTTGTATATTAAATATAATTGATTCTTTGATTTCCACGAGGTGCGCATAATGTAATGCTTCCAAATTAATAAAATAAATAGTTTTACCTCTGTGCAACAACTTGATGTACAGTAAGGTGGTGAACGCCATCGTCTACGCCACACAATCTACTTTCTTGTTCGGCTAGTGACGGAAACGTCCCATTTTCACCGTTCGAGCTCTCCTCACTTTTGTCTGTAAGTAACGTTTTAAAACCCTTATTGACCATCCTGATAAGTAATAACATAACTAATTGTTGATCACTACTGGCAAATAAAAAAAATGCTACCGTTCCCCCACCGTTAATTCCAATAATGACATAAATGACATACCAAGTCATATTGTGACAGGTGCCTAGAAGAAAATAAAATACTAAAAGATTATTGTGCTATACAGTGTGTACGGTGAATTGTAAGGAAAATAAAAAAGAAAAAAGAAGTTTCACCAAGGATCCCGTAACCTTAGCACATGGGAAGACGGATATTATGAAGTGATGTACTACAACTGAGTTATGAGACATGGTTGAAAGGTATGTGATGGAGGATTTTTTGTGAATAATGAATGTCCTGAACATTACAGAAGAAATTTTAACATACTCAGGATTTACCAAATTCTACTGGTTCAGGAAAATTATGGAATACGATTCATTAAATAAATCGTATTCTGAAATGTTGTTCATTCATCCCCAAATCCATAAAAAAAAATGAAAAAAGCCGGTGCAGGGACAGTCTCAATGAACACTGACTTATGAACTGCCAGCTGGAATCAACGGTCCAGGTGTGGTCGTTCTTGCCTGTTGCTTTGGAGACGCGCGGTGGTTCCACTGGTTTTGACTTAGGCTTGCTCCGAAGAGACACTAAGTTATCCACTGACGTCGATGTATTGGGTGATGATGCTGAAAAATAGGTAGTGTCAGGTAGTACTAACGTATGAGGTTCTGCCTCCTCCTTATGGTACACAGCATATAGATACTTACGAGATAATTCCTCTATACTGTGCATATCTCGAAGCGGGTAGTAAGGATGATTTTGATTAGGAGGCTCCGAGTATCTTTGCGAAAGGCTCACTCCAACCCTCAGGAGTTTTCTTCTTTGGACCAGTGGCAGCGCAGCCTATTACATTAAGATTAGATTACATTTCGGGTAATTATTTAGTAAAATAATATGATAGATTATCACTTACTTCTTTTATAGCATCCACTGGATCTGCGTAAAAAGGGCTACCGGCATTATCTTTCTCAGAATCATTCACGTGAACACAATCATCTTCCAGTTTTACTGTTTCCATACTTTCAGTGTTATGATTTTCTCTATTTTTGAATGCCGCTTCTATTTCTTCGGTTAATTTTTTATTCATATTCATTGCTATGCTCAATTTATCTGGTTTCTTTGGCACAATTTCTCCCTTACTATTAGTAGTGGCTATTATTTCACTCGATCCTTTAAAACTTTTCTTTAAAGAATTATCAGAAAAATGTTTCTTTTCATTAAGACTTTCAGTTGAATCGATAAGGTGTATATTTTCCTTTTCTAAAATAGATTGAGTACTTTTGGCAGCAACGAGTTTTGCTGTAACAATACATATAGGACACATAATATTAAGAAAAAAAAAATTAGTAGTAGATAAAGTATATATTCAATTGACGAAGTATAGTGGTAACTTACGCAGAGTATCTGGTAACAGGTCAGGTCTTTTACTTTTCATTAGACCGTTATTAACAACATTCTCGTTTTCAGACTTTAGAAGTGGTTTGAATGTAGAACAGTTATTACTCTCTGGACCCCATATATCTTCATAATCACTCACTTTATCCATTAATGAACTTCTGTAATATATACCTGGTGATTCGAGAATGTCTGATTCCTGTAAAATAATATATTTTGTTTACAGCCTTTTAAAATTTTACTCCGAAAGTAAAAATAAATAATACAAAATATGTAGTTGACATACGTATCTATACATGATTGCTTCGAATATCGTGCGGTTAGTAATGATTTTACAGCCAGCAACACATTATGTAGATATACATTGTAATAATCTTCTTAATATGCACATGCTGTATTTAATTCAATTTTCAAATAGTATTCTAACAAATTTTTGCGTTTCTCTAAAAATGTGTAAACCAATGTTAACCTTAAAGTACAAACCCTACCTGATAATGTCTGGACTCCTTTCGTAGGGAGTGCTTACTCCTTCTCGATCTACCAGATGGTGTAGTAATCGTCGTATTAGCAGAAGGGGACATAACTTTGTCTCGATCTTTACTCACAGGAGACAGAATAGATTGATTAGATGTTGGAGAGAACACATTTGAATTGGATAGTGGGGAACTTCTAGACAATGGTGAGAATACCTCGTTTTTATTAGTTTGGCTTATGGGAGAAAACACACTACTCTTGGAAGAAATTGTATCATTTGACACTGGGGAATTTATTTGACTTGTCGGAGAAAATATTCCGCTGGTAACAGAATTCGTCCCATTTGGTGACACGAGTTGATTTGGAGCTGTACCATTGCTGGACTTAGTATAAGTATTAACTACGGGGTCAATTGATTCAGATGTGTTTGTCTGCGACTGGGGTTCGTTTGGTGATCCAACATCAGCGGTATGTTGCTCGATAGTTTGCCTTTTAAAACTGCCGTGTAAACTAGTTGTCATTGCATTAAAACATTCTCCTTCAGGTGACAGACGATGCATCATATTCTATACAGGAACAGGAACAACGTGTCAGTATATACCTCTTTACACAATATATAATACATTAAATTAGTAATATTTAATCATTTTCAAGCTATTAGCTAAGTACTGAATATATTATCACACCAAGAACATGCTATGAACACCATGCATATGAATGCATCGGTAATAAGCCCATGATACTGTAATGCTGAGTAATGGCTTTCTTACCTGCATATCTCCGTTAGAGTCTGTAAAGTCTTTAGTAGCGTCCATGATACTGAACACAGAGTCTGCGTTATTACTAATATTATTCATTGTATTAGACGCAAGCGTTAGTTGCAACCGGTCACTTTGAATGCTCTCGTTTATTTGCTGATTGTGAACTTGCGTGTTATTCACACTGAACGTGACAGTCGTTGTAACCGTTATGTTTCCAGTATGTGAAGCCTTGTTAATGGGGCTGAAAGCTAGAGCCTCTGATTTGGGAGACAAGGATATTTTTGAGAGAGGTGGCTTGGCCCAACGTGGCGGTGGGGGCGGTGGGGTGGTTTTGACATTACAAATTTGGGTGGGAGAATGTTGCGTGTTGGTCGTTGGAAATGTATGAGGCTGTGTTATGTGTGCCTGTAAACATGTGAAGCAATTATTAATTTATATTAGGAAAAAAACGACACCGAAAAGCTGTTGTGTATTAAATGTGTTAAGATGAATACTTACGGTGCTAGACATAAGATTTAATGTATTTGGTGGGGTCGGTCGAGGTGCTCTTACGAACGAACTGGTTGGCTTCGCTGGAGGCGAAGGTGCAGTTTTGCCCTTGAATGTACTGAGGTTCTGACTTTTCGGTGGGGAAGCTGATGTGTCTACCGGAGACATCTTTAGTACTACGTTCTGTTCGTTTTCAGGGCTCAATATGTGTTCACGATTGTTTGCTGTTGAGCCTGAAAGAAACAGCCAATTAGTTCAACTGTGTAACCAGGGTCTGTATTAAATATTTAATTAAAGGTATTCTTGATGTTAGATACTTACTTGCATTGAAGCTGCTAAGACTAGATCCAGTGTCAGAGGGGGTCACTGCCATTGGCACAACTCCATTGGTCAGCTGACCAGGTGAAAGAATATTTTGAGGATTGTTCTTTGGGTTGGCCATTGGATATCCCCAGAATTCTTGACCTAATAAAGTTAACGAACTTAACTGATGTCGGCTCTTCGCCTCGCGGAGTGCTCGAGGCAGTTGAAGCTGCACTGGTAACTCGTCACTGTGGGTAAAAAAAGAAGTTTGAGGTTATCATCACAAAAAGAAAAGTAAAATTAACTTGAGAGTCATACTTTTGTGATGTTGTTTTGAAGCTTAGGGCTGTTTTAGAATTAATCAGTACGGCCGATGATACCGTAAAGGTAAATAAGGCGATCTTTGCACACATTCTACTAATAAGATCCCAGAGGTACACGATCACTTGTTGATAGTAGCCATTTTTGATTGATCTACCACTAATGCATCAATGTTTTTCTGCTAATGCGCATCGGACTCCAAACAATCAGCAGTATATGCCCTGGATTTGAACCAGTGTCAATAGCTGTTACTGTCTTAGTATCTTCAACAATGAACTTTACATAACGTACAATAATTATAATTACCAGCATTGTGAATAATGTGCTATTAGCTCCGGTATGTTGTCGAAGCGGTTGTGCGAAGTCTCGAGGCCGATGCGGCCTCCAGAAGCCTGTATGAGGTAGTGCTCGATGTACGGTCCCTTGTCTGCCGGCAGTCGTACGCTGATCGCCATTGTATCCGGCTGACTGGACTGGCGGACCACAAAGTTCTGCAAACAGAAATTTAGTTTATAGTTTATGTCCTCATCCATTACAACCCATAATTGTCCCATTGCTGGGCTAGTGTCTCCTCTCATACTGAGAGGGTTTAAGTCCATAGTCCACCACGCTAGCTAAGTGCGGGTGGGCAGACTTCATACACCTTTGAGAATAATATGGAGAACTTTCCTGTGTGCAGGTTTCCTCACGATGTTTTCTTTCACCGAAGCAAGTGATAAATTCATTTCTTAGCACATAACTATTAGAAAATAACGTGCCGGATTCGAACGCCCGACCTCCCGTTCGGGAGACCAACGTTCAAACCACTAGGCTGACATTGCTACTGTCCTCATCACTGAGAAAATATTAGCATAAATTTATTGTTATTGTCCATGGACAGTTTGTAGAAAGGAGACGAATACAATTTTTATCTCTAAATTTTGGAAAAGCTCAAAACCATGTCATATTTATTGAAAATGAAGGTGCGATAAGAAATCTCAAAATTAGCTGCCATGCGAAGTAAGGATGCCTTGCAACTCTTGAGTCATAATGGTTAAGGATATCTTAAGTCCACTGGATTCGTATGGGAGTCCTTTCAAATCATGTGTGAAATAATTGCTCCTTTACTCAGCTCTCATGTTCGTAACAAGTTTTAAGCTTCATGAATTTACTTGCCGGTTCTTTTAAACAAGAAAAGCTTTGCAAGTGAATACTTTTCATATCCCATTTATTCCGATTTTTGTTATTAATTAGTGATAACATTTATAATCTTACTTTAATCAAAAACAAATAATAACGAAACGTAACTATTTAATATGACAAGTAATAAATATATTAGTAAATTCGTACCCCTTCTTCCTTGCCCTGGAGAAGATGGAAAGCGCCGGCTCTCTGAATCCCAGGCAAGAACCAGACGGGGTGAGTCCTGATGAGTCTCTCCAGGACTCCGATGTCGCATGGCGGCTGCTCCTCGGATCCTGACCCAGACGAGCCAACTGAGGAGCAGTCCCCTCGAGCGCCCTCACCGTCTGATGACAGACTTCCTCGACTCTGGAATAGAGGAAACCATTCTTGAGGATCACGATTTTGACATCTGTCCGCGTGATTGCCACTGGGGCCATTAGGAAAATGTACATCAGATACAATCGTCCTAATAACTACAGTATTTTTAAATGACTCGATGTACTGTTCATCTAACGATAAATAGTGATGGATTGATCACGATATTTGTAATGATCCGTAATGATCCATCCACGAACAAGCGTTACCAACATACCTCGCAGGATTAGCCGGCTGAAGTTGCTATGAGCTAGCCGCATAGAATGTTGGATCGATAAACGTTATAGACCAAAGATATAACTAACAAAGTACATTATCTATAAATATAAAGTTTTTTTTTTGATTACCTAGTCAAATAATAATACAAACGAAAGAAAGCTTTTAAAATAAAAACTACAGGGGCTGAACCGTTTTCCATTTGAATAATCCACGGGTTTTTTGAGCCCGAAAATCATAAAATGTCTGAAACGCGCGGTTTGTGCGAAATGGTTGTGCCATGCGTATCTACTGCGCGTAATTCGTGCTATGAATTTTGAAATAAAACTTAGCGCGATATTTCCTGCCATATCACAGTTACTAAAAAAAGTATTGGTAAAATATCGTTATATTAAAGAAAAAAAAATGTTTACTTACTATGGTACGGTGCTAGTACTAGTAAAAGGTGAAATGCATAAACCGCACATAGACGTATCATACAATTTGCTTTGGTTTACAGTATGGACAACTTTCGTTTTCATATTCATTAATATTACTTTGAGTTAGCCTAAGCTTAATCTGAGTGTATCTTGAGTGCACAAGTTAGGTAACTTACGAAAATGTTTCGCTAATAACCGCACAAAACATCGTTGTCCATACTGCAAACCAAAGCAAAGGCTAAAATATGTCTAACTGCAATTTATAAATTTCACCATTGGTAAATTAAGAAAATAAATAACAAATATTAACGCACTCACAACCCCATGATATAGGATGACGTATAGGTACGTTCAAGGACCGCACGAAGCGACTCCATCGCGACAGCCATCGCTTCCTATAAACGCTTACTAGAAACTAATTTGCCTCTCACTATTATTCTATATAATCTATGGATGATTGATAGTCTGTTGAATTTTTAAACTGTCCATAAGGTAAACAATTTTATAGTAAAGTTTATGTAATACGGTAATCACTCTGAAAAGTTGTTAATATGTACGTTCAGTTAATCGTCCTCACGCATCAGAATATTATAACCATCGTTCAACTCGTTACAGATATGCTTCACAATTTTTAACTCTAACTTACAGGTAATACGAATCACTTTAGTTTAAAGAACTATGGGTATAGCAGAATATAAGGCGCGAGCTTTAAAGCTTCGGAGGGAGACACGTTGCGGCTCGGTTTTGTACGCAAATGTGTGCACAGCCTATTAAGATTAAAGTAGAGTGAATTTTATGAGGGAGGGAATGATTTTAATATTTATTAGGGTTTTCATCCAGTTTGTGTGAGGCATTAATTTCGATTGTTTGTCATTTGTTCAAGGATAGGTAATCCTTGGCTTTGTGACGTAATCATTGTGTTTATTCATCAGGTTTATTTGAATAATAATAAACTCGTACTTCAGGAGAACAACTTTAAGTTATTATGAATTATAATGGACTCATTTAGAGGTGTGAACAACGGAGTCTCCACTCTGTACCATCCACTTGAATCCTGATGGTAATCGCTCCTCATTATTATGGTTTCTTCATTTGTCTTACCACCCCACTTCAAGAATCTACCGTGATTTTTTATAAGTTGCGAGTGCAATGTCGGAGAGTACTGGTTTTTATTACCGAATAACCAGGTCCGCTGCTTTTTGATTAGCAACACATCGATGTTTCGGACAGTCATGGTGGATCATTGGCTCATTTATCGGCTGTTATAAAACAAAAGTATACACTAAGTGAAAAATATATTAAGCATATATTTTAATTAAAAATTAATGAATCTAATGGCAGGATAATGATTTACACCAATTCACACAATTTAGTACTTATATGCAATGTAGGGGGTCTTATTATCTTTACCCTTATAAGCTGTTTTTTATACTTAAAAAGAAGAGGTGAGAGACCGTCCGTGAGGCAATGATTGTGGCAATATAAATTATCAGATTTAAATAAAACATAACACACGCGTTTAATCCACCTTCTTTCTAACTATTTAACTTAGCTAATTTTCTGATTAAGTGAAATACTCAAAGCTCCAATAAGTTGGATAGATCGCCCCATTCCGAGTTAGGTAGTAGCAGTATTAACAACAGCATTCCATAAACAATAAGTTCTGTACAAACTCATAAACTGTACATACAAGTACAATGGTGAGCAGTAAAAGTTTAGAGTGATTACTTTCTAAAACTGGATAGTTTCTCTGTAAATTAATAATAAATATAGAAGTTGGAGATTAAACGTTGTAGCGGTGTTGGGCACCGTGCCCAGACGTTCGTCGGCGTCGAGATACAGATAGTGGGGAGCGGCCGTGCGGGCGAGTTACTTACTTCCTATATTTTGTTACTATTATATTCGTGGGACGACAACATACAATTCTTTCGAGGCGAATAAATAGATGAAAAAAAACTATGGTCATGGGACTTTTAAACATTTTAGAATTAAATGATCGAATGAATATACGACCCCGTAAAAAAAACTGAACTTGCCTGTCAACGATGACGTCCGGATTTGTTTCCTGTCTGCGACAAATATTAGAACAATTGACAGATAAATGTTTACAACCCACCAAACCAAAAAAGGCCAGAGAGGTAAAAAACCCTACCACGATCTTAGGGGTTAAACTGGGTGGTACAGAGCCATCCATACCAACGAGGTAATGCCGCTAGATCCCACCTGTTGGGACCACCACAAATAAAGGAGGTTAGTACAGATATTATGCAGACAGGATTTGATAAAGATTGTGTGGATCGGCAATAGAAATTTGAATTATTGAGTCGCTCGTAAGATAACATACATCTGCAATGTTGAAGGTGCGGAGAACTGTAGGGAACTTTACATATTCAAATCGAAGGCCGCTAAAAGCTACGCTCCAACAAGCCCTCATGCGACAATTTTTCACAACGGCGGCTTCAAGCAGAGGGAACCTCTTTGTTCACAGACATGGAAATATTATTACCCGATTCACCGCAAAAGGTTCGAAGGGAGTGCGAGGGGGGGGGGCGACGACTTGCAATTTCATATATCGTCATGAATCCTCATTTTAAGTTGCGTATGTTTCGTTGTTTATACGAAGCTCATATTTACCCTTTTGGGGTAACGGCCACGTTAGATAAAAAGGATCGTAGATGGACGCCGAAATAACCTTGTGAAAATATGCTCGCAGTACGGCCACTCAAACAGTTTACGAATTTCAAGTAGCCGGCGGCGAAAGCTTTATATTTCAGCGACGAAAAACTTTCTTTAATATAAAAATGAATGGCCGCGTTTGGGGAGATGATAAGTATTTTAATTTGATTACGTGTAGGGTAGTGGTATCGCTGGCGTTTTATTTTAAAACTTGAAGCGATAGTCTTTGGGGACCATTGGGGCAGTCGGTGTCGAGGGAACATTCGTCGTTTAATAGGGACAAAGTGATATTAGTTAATGTCGTGAAAACGATTTACATTTAAAATATTACCATGAAGTTAAATGTTAAATTGCTAGTACAAGCCGCAGGAATTTCTGGTGTTTCTACAGGCTGTGTACGTGTTGATAGGCTAGTGTAACATTATAATTGTCTAACCTTACCTTTTCTATTTATTTTATCGTGTCTATTTACGTATCTAAGTAACATACTCGTACATAATTCTTTTTATTTTCATCTTTTTTATTTCTTATTTCATGCAGTCTCCCGGAAATAATAACAGGATACAACTCAGGGCTTCCCGGGTAAGGGAAACTCGTTCGAATCACTAGACTTACAATAAAATAAATGGTTCTTTAAAAACTTATTTTCCCTATCAGAAAGCTATTCAGCTTACTTTAATGCTTAAACTTATAACTTTTTAATGTTTATTCTTCTTTGTTACTTAGCACTAGAACGAAGTAACATTAGATGTTAGTTAATTTAGACTTCTTTTATACTGGCAACGTTAAGAGCTGTTTACGGAGGTAATAACTTTTAGCGTTCGTTCACGAATTGTTTACGACGTTCGAGGGATATCTTCGTAAAAGAATCTCTATCACTCGTTAACGTTTGTTGAGACTACTCCTCAGAGGATTATTTATTACTTAAGTTTTTTATATGAATTGTAGACACACGAGCCAATGGGCTACATGATATGATGGACTTGATTCAGGGCATGACTACGGGTAAGTAGTAAAAATTGCCTTTCAACATCGATATTTATATTTAAGACAGATAAATTTCAATGTCTACCAGAATAATATTAATAACTGAATTATTTAATAATAATAAGACTATAATATTAATTTTATTGTGCATCCATGGGTTGCCAGCAAAATGTGGCGTCCAAA
>DWPQ01001508.1:0-12136 GCA_018251795.1 Perichares adela | reverse complement strand
AGCATTCCAAGCTCGCCTCTCTGTCCGCGTGAAGCTGTAAAGGCCGCTAGAGCCAACAGCAGAATGTCCATCAGAAAAAAAAACCTGTAATATAATAAACGTAATAATAATACATGAAAATGTAGCTCTCGTTTCGGGATCTTCTGAGATCTGGTCCGTCAACTTTTTGTCGGCTATTCACATAAAAAGCAGAACCTGAATTGAAAATGCGTGTAATTATAAATTGAACACAAAAAATTACATACAACTCAATTTTATACAATCCTTGTAGTTTTCCGTCCAGATCTGTTTGTATTACCGATGGGGACAAAAACAAAATAAATCTTTTGAGACATTCATTACCGCGAGAGGCTTGTTAATGGTTATACATATGTATTGTAAAATATAAATATAAAACGTGTTTTGAGCATTACTTTATTTGATGGCACGAAGAGGCCGCGCAGGTTGCGAAGGGCTTGAGCGAGGTCGCCGGTCGTACCAAGCATCGTCAGCTTCATGCCATGCAATCTTATAAAATATCGAGTACATTAGCAATTTGTGCGAACAATAAATTTTTATCGATTTCAAATCTATCTTATATCGATTCAAAGATTTAAATTCAGATTATAAATTCGTTTATACTTATAGCTATTACTGAAACACTTACTTACATGTAATTTTTAGCTTATACTTTTACGGAAAGGCGTTCTAAAAGACATGAAACGACAAAAGAAACTCATCAGCATATCTTTTAATATTACACACACACATGTTTAGTACAGTAACATATCCTAGTCTGAGCGGAATTAGCTACAGAGTTGGTTATTAACTTCTTAATAATGTATACTACACTTGTATATACTATTTATACGTTAATTAATATCATTTCTATCAGTTGATGAAATCCTTAGGACAATTTCAAGTTAAATTTTGTAAAATATCTCTTTATTTCCAAAAGTGATACTATGATTAAGTTGAACTACATGTGCAAAAAAAAACGCAATTCTAAAATTTTCCTGAAAGCAAATGTTGAGTTGAGACACTTTCGTTTTCACAGTGCTACAATTCCCTTTTTGTAGTTATTTGAGTACAATTTTCGAATTTTCTTCATTACGGCTCAAGTCACCACGGCGTTCATACAGGTCATAATATAAATGTGAATAGTTAGGTATAAACAAATATTTTTATCTAAACGAGTGATTTCACGGCGAGCATTGTTTTATTTAATCCGTAACGAGGAAATTTTTTTCTTTGCAACCAGATAACTCTCTGTATAAAGCATTACATAACCAAAAGTTATTTTTATAACCTATATTCATACTCAGTGTTATCGAATTTTATACTGATATTAATGTACCGTTCACTGTAAATAATTTTGGTATAAATATTCCTAATTTACCGGTCAGCATTAACTATTGTGTTGGATCCAGAGCGCCTGCCTTTGACGTCTGTCATTTGTTTATTATTTTATATTTTTTTGTTTTTTTTTATCTGTGTCAAGATTTGACGTTAAGGTGTGTAATTTTAAAACTAACGACCTATAAATAAATAAAAAAAAATATATAAAATAAACGGTATATATAAACGTATATATATTATAAACAGTTCTGCAAATTGAAGATTAATTATTTACTACCTGGTTATTTAACAACAACTATTATTTATTTACTAATTATTTTAACTGAAACTGAACAAATTGTTATACCGGTAATTGTATGCAATATGTACACAACACTAATTCAGAGTAACTGGCAGTCTATAGCGGCAACTGTATTGACAAGCTTTCAACAACAACAAAAAAAAAAGTGCGTGTAACCTTTACACGCGGTTGAAATAAACACTTTTTTGACATTGTAACAGTTAAAAAATAAATTTTATAAGCCATGGTAGAATTATATACAATATTTATTATTCCGAGCTTATTTATTTTGATCATTGTACATAATAAAGACATTGTTTCTATAATATTAATGTTTAGTTATCATTCAACTCTTTCTATCGTATCAGTTTCTATCTACACTACTCTACACACCAATAGGGTCTTTCACAGGGAAATCTACACACTTATCTATTCTGTCACTTAACTTATCTCCCTTTCAACTTCCGTTTCACTACACCCAATCACAATTTCCGTTACGCATTCAATAACTTATTCCCCAAGTCAAGCGCGCATAAAGAAGTTTTACTTCAAAAACATAGTATGACGTATCTTTCTAAATGTTTTTAATATAAAAGCAACGGACAGTTATAAAACTGTAATCATTTCGCGTCGAGGTCTCTTCCTCGGGGAGGTCGTTGTGTCGGCGAAGAGTAAGAAAGATTCCATTACAGCAAAATCTTTGTTCTGCGACAAATGCTTAGGATATTATTTATCTATTAGAACTATTATAACTTTTTCAGATATGAATCTAGCAACGTATAGAATATGTTTATTTTGATTCTGTTTCCTTGTTAAAAGACATGAAAGGCTTTTTATGGGCGACATTTGACACAATTAGCAAAGAAAATGTTGAAAGTACATAGTTTGAAAATTATGCGAATAGATTACGGAGTACGCAGTGTTATATAGTAACGTCTCTTTGTGTAGTTTCAATATAATGTTATGGTGCGCATAAATAAGGCATACACTAGTATAAATTATGGGATTTTATGTTGATAATGTTTTTAACGTACTGGGCTTCCTTTCTTAGCTTACCCTCCTTATAAAGTCAGCTGTTAAATGTTTTACGTGTTTCGTCTGCAGTATCAGAGCGCATATGTATGTATGTATGTATTTTTGTATGTGTGTGTGCGTATGTGTGTCTATGATAAGTTATTAAGTTTATGTATATTGAGTAGTCGTATAGTCATGAAAAATAGTTACTGATACATTAAATAAGATGCATAGGTTTATAAATTACTAGCTGATCACACAAACGTTTTTGTCATATAAAATATCCTATGTTCTTGTTCAGGCTCTATACTATCTCTATGCTAAATTTTATTAAAATCAGTTCAGTAGTTTCGGAGCCTATTCTATACAAACAAACAATCAAATCTTTCCTCTTTACAATATTAGTATAGATATAACAGGCAAATGTCGGCAATCTCAATGACAGTTTAGACTCAGCGTCAGCAATGAGAAAGTTTTATTTTTTGGTTTTACGAACTAAAAGAAACGATTCACGCTTTAATAGCTTGTGCTATTCTCAGTAGCGCGGCGTCTTCAAAATGTAGCTTAAAAGTTATAACAATATCGTTTTGTTCCTAACATTTGAACTTATTCTTATTCAACTGAACTTTTTCTATGTCTCGATTAAATTACATAAGTTAAAGTGTCTATTATGTTTGAAAGGTAAGTATGGTTTTCTAAATGTCATTTTCCATTTTCCATAATTGGTAGAAACATCGAGTGAGCCACCAGAACCATGGCATCTCGAGGCTTAAATTTTCGACCTTCAGAATACCTCAACTGCCGCTAAGAAATTCTTAAAGTCCTCCTGGAACTACCCTATTGGTAATTGCGAGAGACCTGTTCATACAAAATATAGCTGCCTCTTCAAATGCCTCAGTCAGATGCCCTCGGGTTTAAATGGGCTCAGAACGGAAGCTCCCCCTAACACCGAGTTTTCCATTGAAGTTGAATCCCCTGGATTACAACTAGGACGGTAGACGATTGTCCTTGTAAGTACGCTTCATCTTAGGCGTTAACTTTTCAACACCTGCTTTATTTTGTAAGCAACAACAAATAATATTACATTGTGTTTCGCTTTGAAATGAAACGAAATTTAATTACAAGTTGGTTTTTACACTTACTTTTCGAAAAAGTAATGTAATGTAGCTTATATAATAAAAGTATAACATAGTGTTCTTGGCCAGTGACATGGATATACAAATGGAGCACTTTATTAATCATAGACATAAATGAGATTATCGATTCCGTCCGATTTAGGATCACGATTAAGATAATCAATCAGTAAAAGAACATTGCAGACTATTCGATTTTATTAGCCAGGGATTGAATGGAATCATAAGGTCTATGTAATGTAGATAGATCGTAAAGTAGGTTTATTTGTATAATAAACGGAAGGTCGTTAAATAGGAAGATGTAAATAACTCTAGATCATGATCTCATTACCAATTATCTGATAGACTCCACTCCATGACCTACAAGCCTGTTAGTTACCTACAAAGAGGATAGCACGTTAATTTGCCACTTTCTACTTTTCTAGCCCTGTAAATTGGCTGTTGGCGACCCTGTTACCCACATAGCAGTGGGTCTACATGCTGTACAGTCCCGGGTTCGATTCTCGGTCCGAACAGTCAATTTATGTGACAGATAATTTTATTGTTAGTTCGTCGTTGTTTCTAATGTCTTATTGCAAGAGGGAATCCTCATATGGGAGTATGAGTATAATAATAGTTTTTTTGTAACATTAACAGAAACTAATTGTTGTAGAAAAGAAAAAAAACGAGTTAGAATGGTTGCTACTTGCATGTCAATAATATAATTATAAGTATCTAATATCTGTTTAAGTCACCCAAACTATTCCATTGTCAGTCTCCAAAATCACTGGAAGCCTTAAAACAATACCAAGCTCAGTAAAAAAAAACTAAAACAATTGCAAGTCACGATCGGTTGTAACGATAACATTCGTAACATCTCGTCGATAATCGTGTATACATATTTCGTAAGAGGAGTAGAAAACAAACAACTGTGTCTATGTACCGAAAAAACTTGTAGAGACGCTTTCCCCGCTTGGCGAGTTGGCCTGGTTGATAAGTGGCCTAAGGGCTCCCCCCGCGCCCCGCCGACCTACTTCCCGCTCTCGCCCTAGCGATCTTTATGCACGCCACTTGCACAACTCCCCGCGTATCAGCTGGATGATTACTTTGATTAAAGTATTCCGTTTGATCTGTTTTCGCCGTGGTCCAACGGCTCGGCTATTTCTCCATGTCAGTTGCTGACATGGTATGATTATGTAGTGTACTAATCAGATCTTAAAGATACGAATACGGAAGTTAATTATATTTACAGAATATCCATGTCGCACTGTCCATCAACCACAATGCCTTAATTGGATCATGTCCGTTTGACATATTTGATATTTTGTTAATTTAAGACCCAAAGTGTTTCATAGACACACATAGGCTATTATCTCATTTAATATTAAATGTCACTTATAATAAGTTGTGTGAAATTTTACATACATAGCAGACTAGGATCCCAGGTTGCTCGTCTGCAAAACTGTTGTTTTGGAATATCTTTTTTATTTCTAGATCTGGTGGAAGAAATTTCTGTGGGAGTGAAGATAATTTCTGGTTTTCCTTTATCCTGGTTAACGTATATTAACTTTATTTTGTGCATAAATTATTAATAAATAAGTAACTATGCTTCGTTGAAGGATAACATCGTGAGCAACCGTGTTATTTTAGTTATTCTTTATGTTCCCTCTGTCAGCGTGAAGCTGTTAAAGTAGCTAGGGCCAGCAACATAATGTCCATCAGAAACAAACAGAGTTATGATACTGGAGTGTAAAATTTATATGACATTTATCTGCCGCGTGCTACTGGACCGTTTTTTTTAAATCACAAGCTAGACACACGTACTTAATACAATGGCTCGTTAACTGAAGAACATCGTTGACAATGAACAGGTTCCGGTTCAATTAAGAACCGATTGCCTATTAATAACGTGAGCACTATTTTGTTGAACTATTTCTCGATCGTAACCAATAACTATTGTGATGTTTGTTCGATAATAAAATTGGAGATGAATACGAGTAATAAAGCGACACTAAACCGGTACTAAAGTTAGATTTAATGATTGATCAAGGAATAAAATCATTTTACAATGATTTTTTTCATATAAATACCAGACAAATGAGCATGGCTTGATGGTAAGTGGCCACCGCCACAAATAAACGTCCATTACAACAGAGGCAATCGCCCTTGCGTTAGCGGCCTTTAAGAAAGCGAAAATTAAAAAAAATACCTTAACTCTAAAAGGGTGGTAATGCAAGTAATGAAATACGTAGAAAACCCTACCATCACGAAAAACCACCAAGATTTGCAATTAAAACAATTATTATTTTTGCTTACACAATTTTACGCACCAATTAAAAATAAACAGAATTTCTATGACTCGCGTTTGATGTACTTCATTTGATTATGAAGGAAATAAGTTTTGTAATTAATTACTAAGTTAAACAATATTTAATTACTGAAAACTGTTTGAATGTGACTTTCAATCGTATTATAAAATTCTTCTTCAGAATTTCAGTCTTATTATTTAGCTCTTTTCCAAACAAAGTTAGGCTTAATAGAAAGATGGTTGGATTTGTATACACCTAGCTTCCTGATTTGATTTACTTGCTTACCATCTTACTTCCAGAATCAACTGTGAAATGTTTCGACGTGGTTATTTAAGTTGCCGCTCAGAAGAGTCAGTAATTAGCTCTTATGCTTCCTTGTTGACGGGAAACGCGTCGGTGATGCCCAGATGTCCCTGGTGTCACAGACATCCATGGACGGCAGGAGTACCTTCCCTGGAGTACCTTATCATGTTGTCCATCAGGTAGTTAGTATTATGAACGTAATAAAATTAAAACCTTTTGATGGCAATAGTCTAGTGATGGTAATATATGAAGTCTACAATATGCACGAATGAATAAAAATACCTTCACGAAGTACCTACTCCGGGTTTAGTTTCGAATATATCGGTAGGCAACAGATTCTAATTTACTGCGTAAGCATTGAGTTTGGGAAATACACGGGAATGATATGCAGACATTGCTTACGTGGGTTTTAAAGTTTGTACTCCTACCAATTTAGTGTAAGCAGTACTAAGAATGAAATCGCGCGTAGACTTCGTTACATAATGGTACCTGGAAACAGATACTTTGCATAACAATTCCGAGATAACACTGGCTTCTCATTCGAACGAGTAGAAGGTAATCTAAACAAATGTAATGTGCACTTGTAGTACGTAGTTTATGTATTGGTCTGGCGTTTCTCACTCGGAGTCTCGGCGGGAGAGCGTCAGAGCGATCCAATCCACCGGCACAAAGATATGTCGTCTATTTATAAATGAAGAGCAATGCAGGCTGGCCGACGCATCGCCGTCCGACGTCTTTGTCGTGTCTCTTCATTTTTAATGTTTTGTTGTCACTGCGCTTGCGCTTTGACGCACGAAATGATAATTCCGCACGCTCGAACACTTTAACAATGTAGGTATTTCCACTATCGCTCGAGTGATACTGTGATGTAAACGTTATAGCTAACTGTTATGCTACAGCTTAAACACCGTGAAGTTGTGACGAAAGGTTAAGTGGATTTTAGAGTGAAACTAGAGTTGGGTGTAGTGATAACTTATTGCGTTTACGATCTTATCTACTTGTTGATGTACGGAAATTTAAAAAATCTCCTATGTCTCCCAATCTCTGGTTTAATCTTTTATATGTTATCTTTATCTAATCTTTTGTATCTGTCATTAAATTTATGTTTTTATTTTGATCATAATTTCATTTACAGATATAAATGGTTTCCGTATAAGTTAGTTATAAAACCGTCCAGAATAAGTTTAGTTTAGAACTCAAGATAGTAAACTACTAAAATAACAATATTATTTTTCGAACCTTCAAACTTCATAACGAGAATTTGTTTACATAGTACAGCATAAACAAATGAAAATGCAGCGGAAAGGTTTTTGGCGTGACAGCACATTATCTTTCCGCAGGGACTGTCATTACCATACATTTTTAAAATGCCGTGAGCGTGAACGGTTACCGCTAAGATTTTTGTCTAGGGGCTCAGGTCTAGACTACATTATGATATTGTTTTCTGACGTTACATGTCACAAAGCAAACACATTGTGTGCTGACGTTGCGTGTAAATTATGAAACTTTTAACATGTATGGATATGACGCAAGTAAAGAGTAAGCCTGTCACTTTCAATATTTTGAAGTTGAATTTCGTCTTTTACGGTTTTTGATTGCCTTGTTTGTTTATTTATTTAGTTAGTTCATTATATTTTAAATAGTTCACAATTAGCTCGCATTTAGCAATTTCATCATATCAGAATCAAGATCGAATTTAATAGTTTTCTATCAAAATATTATAGATTTTTTAACAATATCATAAGTAGTTAGATTAATTAAGGAACATAACCCGTTAGAGGCTATCTGCAATTTTTGTTTTTTTTTGGCTTGGCTCTTGTCTGTATATACCAAGACGTCTTTGGAGTATATGTGGTAGTACTCTGTCGTCTCCTTACACACAATTGATATTCACTTAATTACTTCTCTCCGACCGTTTACCTCTCGCGATATATTGTCGAATGTTTCCCGATTTCCCGCTCTCCACAGACTATCCATCCGCCATAGATATCTATTTCTTGTTTCCGTCACTATGTTGCCATTCAAGTGTGTCAAGGAGATGACAGAGTATTACTATATATACTACTCCTGAATAAAATAGATGTCTTTATAACACCTCGCGTTCCACCCTACGCGCCACTCCCCCTGTACATATTGTACTCAGCTCTAACAAGAATGGATCACTCTTATTACAGTCGTTCGTTTGATTTGTTGATATAATACGTTTATGAATTCGGCCATCGATTTTACTGGGTAAATACTCGCTCATAGCTCACTCATAAGGCTCATAATTCATTCATGAACGCCGTAACGCTTTTATTTATAGAACCAACAGCAGGCTCACAATCCGGGAGAAAGGCTTATAAATCATTAAAATTGCTAACATTTCAAACGGTCAGGATCCGGACGTATTTTTTTTTGTCAGCCTCCATGTTTAATATTCAGCAGAGACGACCATAGGCATGTAATGTTCGTATTTTTCCATATGATGCGGTATTATGTAACATATTTTAATGTCATTACAACCCATAATGTCCTAATTATCTTGGGCATTTATTAATACGTATTAATAGGTACATCTATACATATAATAAAATTCTAACCGATTGCTGTCTATACATGGAAGATATATGAAAAAAAAATAGGGATATTTAACTACGTAATAGAACCCAAAACCATAATATTTTTAATTTTTGTCTGTGCGTTTGTGCACGCTTATCTCAGAAACGGCCTATCCGATTTAGATGTGGTTTTCACTAATATATTGTAGTAAGCTCTATTTAACCTTCAATTAAAAAAATCACGCCTGTTCATGCCTGAGCGGATATATAATAATTTATATTGCAAAACGGCGTCTGCGGGGTCAAAAATGTAATAAATAAATAAAATATGAATATAATTAAAATTAAATCCAACAAAAATTTAGTTGTTTGTATTGGCGCAAAGGCCGCCGGGTGGGCTCGAACCACCGACCTCTCGGATTTAATTCCAAGCGCGCTACCCCTGCGCTACGGCGGCTGTACTAACAGGGGCGAATCATCCCTATACAAAGAGCTCAAACAGTCAATGATAGCTCTTCATTTGTAGATGAAGAATATTTCTTTGTAGAAAACGGATTTTTAAATTTGTGTAAATTGAAATGTATTTATATTGTAAAATAGCGATCCTCCTTGCCTCACATGGGTTGTAGATCATTTTATTCCTTCACGTTCTTTGTGTCGTAGGGTCGCATTAGCTCGTTGTGTCGAATATATGAATCAAAATTAACAAGTAAATATAATATACATAAAAATCATGAAATCCATGTATATATTCTTTATGTCTATGTATCTATCTATATACAATACATATAATAAAAAATTATCTGATTGCTGTATGTACATTGAACATATACGAGAAAAAAAATATTGCGACCGTTATCAACGTAATGGAACCCAAAAATATATTTTTAGGATTTTTGTTTGTTTATTTGTTTGTCTGTGCGTTTTCGCACGCTAAAGTCAAAAACGTCTAATCTGATTTATATGTGTCACTAATATATTTTGGTAAGCTCTGCTTAACATTTAGCAATTGTTTCATGTCAATCAGTTCATAAATAAAAAAGTTAGATCAATATAAAGAATCACGTGGCTAGACGTATGTAGGTTCACGTCTGCGCTGGTAATTAGGTATAAAATAATTTATATGGCAAAACGACGTATCAGCTAGTTAATACATATAGCATTTAATTGTAAAGCGTATAAACACTAACTTTATAATTGGTAGCTGTAGTTTCTGATAGAAATATGAACTCGAACGGTTTACTTTATTGAGTCAATAATACAAGATAAACAGTAGTTGATGCTCTTCGGAACAAAGCTTAGATAAGCCGTCGTCACTATTACCTACTACGAACGATTCGTGACCTTATATCGCCCGGGTCAAGTGTCGCGACTCGCGGTATCTCGAGTAAACATGGCCACAAATGGTGTTCTAGAGGTTCGTGGAATAAATTGAACAGGATTTTGTGTAGATTATGTTACTAAGCTTGTGAATGCGTACGACAATCGTGTGTACTGGGTACGACAATCGTCGCAGTGATAATGTCTTGAAGAGCCAGGCCCTTACGGATCCGCCTACTTCTTGGTTGGTAATGCGTGGGTAATGCCTTTAACACGTTTATGAGTGACGGTGACGGCTTACCATAAGATGGCCTGCTAGTTTGTTTGCTATTCGGTATCATAAAAAAAATCTTGATTGATCATTGGTCACCTGACCGAGAGAAATTACACACATTTTCTAAGTAGGCGCCATCAGATGGCCCGTCTGCTACTTTGTTTGGTATTATGATAAAAAAAAAGTGGTTTGAACATTAGTTCAAAGTTTCCAAATGACAGTAATTTTCAAACTATACGTGTTTGGGAATCAATTATCACTTGCCTTGGTGAAGGAAAATATCGTAAGGGAACTCGCATACCTGAGAATTTTTCATGATGTTCTCGTAGTGGTTGTGAAGTCTGCCAACTTGCAATTGCCCAGCGTTGTGTAGTTAAACCCTTCATGTGAGGGGAGACCCAAGTCCAGTAGTGGGACAATTAAGGGTTATAATGATGTTACTAATATTGTAAGAGTAAATCCGTGGATATCTTTACTATTACTCAAAACTACCTGTATTGGATCGTGATCACAGCAAATCTTCCCTGCAACTCAAAGAAACGTACAATACGCATATCGTGAGTACTCGTTAAAATAGTTAAAATCAAAAACGTTTAAAAAGTGAAAACTACCTTAATGATAGCTTGGCCATTTTCTCGCTTGTCGCTTAGTGATACCAATTAATCTCATTGGTTTTGACGAGTTACAGTAAAGTTGGCAGGGATTTCGGACGCTGAGGGAAGGCTATGATTTTCGGCTGCGTTACATTTAAGTCACGGATAAATGTTCGTTCCCGGCTCGGTATTTGTGATGTTTCGTATATCGATGTCAAATACAACACAGGGAATGCGGGGGTGTGAATATGTGTTCATTAACTGCTTCCTTTTGTGCCAGCTACGTCTCTGGTGGACTATGTCCATGGACGTGAGTGTCCATTTACCGTCACGTGAGCAGTCCGGTCGTTTACCATCTGTTATATAAATGTCTATGGTCAATCCAGAGTACTATTCGGCCACGAATGCAGAGTTAGGGAAAACGTGAAAGATTATAAGGGACAAAATAGTATTACCACTAGGAATTACTTTACTTACTTTACTTTAAAATGATCTTAGAGAAAAAAAATCAGATCACAGGAGACTAACTATGACTCTATTAGGAATTACTTTTCCTAGTGGACATATTAAGATAATACGACGAAGTAAAGTCAGCTTATAACGTATACTACCAATCAATTATAAAAAATAAAAAATTTAAGCGATAGACTCGGTAGGCAAAAAATATTGTAACATTTCGATACTAGATAAAAATGTAATTTAGGAAATTTTAGCCCTTGGGGGAATTGCGGGGGCATAAATAATCAAAAATCAACATTTCCGACCTTTTAACTCTAGAATTGAAAGGCACAGATATTATTTTATCTCTTAGGCAGAAGCTACAATTTTATTCAATTACAGACACACAGGGGAGCGAGGGCGTTTTTAATAAAACAAAAATATTGTTTTTAAACTATAGCTTTCACATTTATCAAATTTAGTAAGAAGATTTCTTGCATAACTCAGGATCTGGCTAAAAAATATTATATAACTAGCAGACCCCGCCAACGTTGTTTCGCCATTTTTCACATTTTCCATTATATCTTCGCTCCTAATAATGGCAGCGTGATGTTA
>DWPQ01001507.1:0-12139 GCA_018251795.1 Perichares adela | reverse complement strand
CACTTAACAGATAATAAACGACTGTAAGCTTATAAGTTGCGCTTGCCAACTTTACACAGTTAGACGATGGCTTAAGTCAGAAGGGTATAGGGTTAAAATTCAAAGCTAGCTGTGCCCGCAGCTTCACCCGTGTGGAAAGCTCCCAGGAGGCGAGATTTTTAACATTAATCGTTATATTTCAGTCAATCGACATAAAATTGTAATGCAGTTTGCCTTTAACCTTCTCAAAGTATTTCATTATCTTTTAGTCAAAACCGTACAAAAATCCGTTCACTTGATTTTGAGAACAAGGGGCACATGAGGGGACTTTGTTATATAATAAGTATAGATTAAAAACATAAAATTACACGGATAAGTGTGTCAGTGATACCTATATGAATATATAATTTTGAATTTGAAAAAAAATCATAAATATAATGTATTCTTTGTGAACGTCATTGCAATATTACCGAATTGCAAGACAAACGAATGCGTTACTTACGATTGATTCGAATAGCGTATCCCTTACTGCTGGTGTAAAGACCATAATATCTATAATTACATCGTTATTTATCAATAAATCAATGATCACACGTCACAAACGTCCAAAGCCGCGGTGACTGCTGGGTCGCCCGTCTGTTCGTTGTTCGTCTGTTTGTTATAAAAATATAACACTAAAATATAATCGCTACCGCCTTTAGCTTAAAGCGTCACTATTAACCAAGGCCTTGTCACGGATAACCCACAAACTGCAAATCGGTTCTCTCTAGATTCAGGTGTACATCTCTTACATCAGAATGTATTTTAAACACTTCTACACAACGTTTAAAAGGATTAAACAACTAAAACAATTTTATAAATAACTGACCTGTCGCCCTGACTAGCTGACCCCATCAACGTTGTTTCGCCATATAAAGTTTGGTGTAAAAAAAATAGGGGTTGGTGATAGAAAGGTGAAAACTGGGGGTTGTATGTATTTTTTGGTGCTACATAATAAAAAAATATATTAAAAGATATAGTGCATCAAATAAAAATACATATGTTTGACATCTCAAACATATGTATTTTTCCATCGACCACCCTTATCACTTACGGGTGCAAAAAATAAATTACAACCATCCCATACTCACCGAATACACATGAAATTTCATAAAAATCGGGCCAGCTGTTACAGAGCAGTATTAGCGTTTGTTTTATTTCTTTCTGTTATGCGCTAATATCTGGAACTGATGGACTGATTTAGACGGGACTTTCACTGACAGCTGATGTAAGGAGTATCTTTTTTATCTTAGAATTCCGGCATAATACGGATTTACGCGGGAAAAACTTGGTGACACTTAGATTTCCACGCGGACAAAGCCGCGCGTACAGCTAGTATAACACATGTTAAAACAAATTAAAATTAATTTGGTTGTCGTCAAACTGCTAAAGCTATCAAGGTAACAAGTCAAGAATTCTATTATCAACTCGCAAGTCAGCCGTAGGACAATGAGCGTTTGATTACCATATTGATCGATCACACGTGCCGTTTGATTGACGCTGCGTTTAGAGCATTATAATCTAATGGCATCGATATACGTCGGTGCAGATAAACGTTCATATCTGTGACCTATATCATAACACGCAGGGGTAAAGGACTTGTTCAATGTACACTGAGAGAGCTATAAGTGTAACACTGTCTCGATCACTTACAGCTTACAGCTTACTCGATTCACTTACTCCAGCCTCGATCTAGGTGACTTTCTAATTGACAACAACCGCCTTGCAACCCTTTTTTACGAATTAAATTATAGCTTATGTTCTTTCTCAAGCTCTAGATTATATCTGTACGAAATTTTATATAAATCGGTCCAGTAGGTTCGGAGTTTATTCAATACAAACAAACAAAAAACCAAATCTTTCCTCTTTATAATATTAGTATAGATGACCCGCGGGTCCGCCCACTTGGAAATCAAATATCGTAAAAATATTTCCGCGTAAATCCCAATCCCGCGGGAATTCTAAGATAAGAAGCCTAAGTTACTCCTTATTACATCAGCTATCTTCCAGTGAGTCCCGGCAAAATCGGACCAACTTTTCCAGATACTACCCGTAACAAAGATACAGACAGACAGACAAAAATTGTAACTTAGGTTTCACTATCCATGGGTTCTATACATCTGAAATATAACTACAATCTAGGCTTATTTATAAAGTGAGTTACTTGAATTGTTTTCTTGAACCGTAGGAAGCTACCAACCAAGTGAAGCTAATAAAAAAGTGTTAAAAGCTCGAAATGTAACAAGTGCTTAACGCACCAAATATCTACATAACACTCCTTTCAAGTTGAATATTGCAATTGCTCAATTTTCCCAGTAATGATCAACGTTCTGACAAGTAGTCAGATACTGAAAGCAAGCGCCACGCAGATAGAATACGAGAATTTAAAGGACTTAAACCGATGACTAATCTGTTAATATGCACTGACTTATTGTATTGTACAATCTATTGTTCAGTTCGCTAGCTATTGGGTTTGTTCGTTAGAACATAGCGACGAGACGAATCAGTATGTGGTCACAACTCGTGCGTATTCCAATATGCTGATTTGACGCGGATTGATAGAAAGGTTAGTGGCTAACCTTAGGTTTTGTATTCCGCTCGAAGGCTTATAATAACGCACAGCCATCTCGAATGACAAAAACCCACAGTGATTGCTTAATTTTAGGCTAGTCATAGTTTTCAGGATTGAAAGGATTAAGGAGGTAAGAGATAGATGAAATTCTGCATGCCACATTATCTTACCTAATGAAGAATCCTGGAGCATATGTTTATGCGCGCTAATACGCGCAACCTTTGGACTGCAAAAAGGCTCAAACGTTATTTGCAATATTTCTATGTATCCTTATACAAATTTAATTGTGACACAATACCAACAAAAGCTAACCTAACTAAACTTGAGAAGTCTAAATGAAAAACTTGTAACGAAAGAACTTATAAGACCTTTGTGATATCAGCTTGTTTGCCAAACAGACCCTTTTCGATTATCACACCATCAGAAGTAGCGGTCTTTTGAGTCGTCGTACATTTTGGGTGGTATAAATCTTTATTATTTTATTATCGTCTGCTTGTTAGTCGTATCCGTGGGAGGCCGGACGTCGCATGCTACGTAGGAAATAAAAACAAAAATTCCAATACATATCTCCTCATATCGTACGATTTTACACGCGAATTCGGAGTTCGAGTTAAAATTTTAATTTAAAGATTTTCAGTTTCTTAAAATTTGGCAGTCAACAATCTCCCCGGAATTTTTTGGGATTGCAAAGTTTTGTCACGAATTTATTTGTTATACTCCTTATTTCTATAATATCGTAATGATAGTTGGAAAGTTGATCTTCTGCATGCTGGGCCCGAGTTGGAACCGTGCTCCTTATAGTTTTAAAGTTACGCGCCTTTTAGTGACTTATCGTCACTTGCTTTGGTAAACGAAAACATCGCGAGGTATCCTGCGTAACTGAGAGTTCTCCATAATGTTCTCAAAGGTGAAGCAAAAATTCATTATTTTTTCTATATTATTATTTAATCTACATTATGTTTATCGTTGTGATTGACAATTTCATGGCCATCGGATGTCAATTTCCGTCCATCATTCTCATAAAAGCATTTCTACATCAACCTTTATCGTAACCATTTTTTTCGCATACGGCTGTAAAATACTTTTTACGGCAATTGCTAAACAAGTGAATACCTGTATCTTTGAATTTTATGGATAATGATTATTGAAATTATGAAAACGTTTGAAAATAACCACTTCCATAGTCCACCTCCTAGACTTCCGCACAATTTAGAAAACACTCAGTGTGGGAGGAAACCTGAGCCCAGCAGTAGAACAATTATGGATTGTTATTTATGTACGCATAGTTATCTGCCTCGCCTATATCGCATGGCTCGTGCTTTCCCGGTGCTTCGCTTAACATTCTTATACAGCACCTCTCCAGTACCCGTTTTTGTCACTAACAGACATTCTTGCGGCTCAATCCCGATACTTAGTTCGACATCAATGCCTTCAAGATATTTATTTTTTAACCGTCTAATGACCCGTCATTCCGCTCTATTAGGTAGTTGCTACCGGGCAGTATTGTTATCTTGGTGGGTCACTGGCATTTAGCAACTAAAAATTTAGCTTGTCAGATCTTTAAACAGAGGAGTTGGTAAATGGAACCAAATAAGATCGGCTTTGGATTTTGTGCTAAAATTGACTGACTGGACGAAACGTTTCGTTGGTCAAAATTAATATCTGATTGTGGAAGGACTTATGCTGCCCGATAGCATTAAATCTGATATCTAAAGCATATTGCGGACCAAAACATACAAACGCTGATAAGTTAGAGGTGTGTGCAAGATTCGATCTCAGGCCCTTTCTGCGAAAGATCATGGTTCAAACCCCTGGAATAGGTATAGTCCACTTGAGCCATTGTGTAGAGTAGTGACTCTATGCCATAACTTACATATTCCATTTGCGTGACATCGTACAATGATTGTTTCTGTACCCATTTGTCAGCGTAGGCCGAAGAGAACAATTCGTAACAAGTCCATAAATTTAGCTATTAACCATTTAAAACCGTTTTTTATTCTAATAAGTAACGACCGCCCGCGGGTTTGTTCTCGTTGATATTTGATACGGTCACCCGCTGTTTTTTATTTACTGCGCCCTACCTTGATGTTTGAGAACGATGATAAATTTAAAAATATAATATCCAATTACCATACCGCTACTTATGAAGACCGCTCTCATTAAGTCCACTTGTACAATGGAGGTTTATTTGCATAATCGCCTATCAGCAGTACTATGAATCATGGTTCGTAGATTGATAGTTAAATCAGGATTAGTTCAATTTGAACAGAGTTGTGTTTAAAACTCATTGAGGTTTTAAAAGCTGTCAATTATTTGAATTTGCTGTGACAAGACATAGTTCTCCTTTTTAAAATCTTTATGTGTAGAGAATTGTAGGGGTAAATAGAACTGCTGTGCTATTAAAAATTTATCAAAGATAATATTCCCACTGCTTAGTATTGAGACAAAACATCTTATTTATGGAATAATTAGAGAAAAATAGGGGTCTCTGCTAAATTTAGAAGATTCAGGAACGGACGAATTGCCGGAAATTGTGTGTGGGAATTGCCGGAACTTTCTACTTGTATATTATATTGTGTTAACTCCTTTTCCATATCCACCCAGGGCTGACTGGTAGACAATTCCATTAGGCATTATGTTATCCCTTTGTTCTCCTCTTTTAAAAGGTGACATGTACACATAATAAAATAAATAAATCAGGGCCTAGATAATTGATGGTGGATACAAATGTTTTACCACCCCGGTCTGAGTTAATGTTATCAGACACATGTCAATGCATCCTGTCGTAAAACAGTGTAATGACCTTTGTGTCGTGACATTTCGGCTGCGTCTGCTGCGTACAAAATGTCAATTCCGTGATACTTCGAACGAGATAACTACATTAAAATGGCTATTAGCTTAAATTCTGTGTAACGAATACGATTTATGTATGAACTGTATTCCATAGATAACAAATATAAATATTACGGCGCGCGAGATATTTTATTACCAAACATTCAAAATCGGTCCAGCCGTTCCAGAGATTACCCGGAACAAACACACAGACCGACATAGAGATAGACAAAAATTAACAAAAAAAGTAAATCACATTTTACCTAAATTGTTTGAGTCTTGAGATAATTACTTACCACTTATTTATTTTTCTCATTACCCTAATTTCTATCTATAGGTTGTCTGGTAAAGATCGCTGCTTAGCGATAAGATCTCCTTTTGTTTAACGTTTTTTATTTAATTAATTTGTAAACAACCAACTGTATTTACCCGTGTGCACAAAGAATATTTGTATTGTATTGTTTAATTATAACAAATGTACGTAATTAACCCAGTGTATCTGTTTTGACAAACAAAGCTTTATACGCCTACTATGAAGGATCAAGGAACACTTCCACTACCATAGATATCAGATCGTACCAATATACAGCTCGACGATCTGTTTAATATATATTTACCACTTAACGTTTGCTGGTAATTACAACAAAAGAAATCTAACATTTTAAAACGTACATCAAGCATCAACATTGCGAAACTGCTAATGACTCCACGTGTAATGATCTATTTCGAAGCATTCCATTCGAATACTCAGACGCATACATACATACATATATAAAAATATACATAATTAGAAGTGCATTATGTATGTACGTACAATTGGACACGCTCGATGAATAGATAAATCGTTTACGCTACGGCTATTATGTATAAGCGCAGCGATTTTTTTTAACTGTCAAAATTATTATAACCCAATAGTCATTTGTTTTAGACTAATCTCAAAGCATTGCACATTATAATAAATCACAGAACATCATTGAACTAAGTAGCTGGATGTCATAATTCATCCAGAATTTTAAAAAAAGAATCCCAGTGAATGCTTTCGTGAATATGAATGAGATTCTCCTAGTGAAAAAACAATGCATCTACCTTAGGCTGCTGGGTCAGGGCGCTGGATACTTGGTTTTATTTCACGGGCACCAATTTATTTAATTGTTTTAATTGTGTTATTGTCTTCATAGTTTTTTCGAGAGAAAGTGAGGTGGGGGGAGGGGGCGGAAACAGGAAACCAAAGCAGGCTGTGGTACCAACAAATTAGATCCAATTTCTACCATACATTGATTAAACACCTAATATAACTTCAAATGTTTCGACTTGTTTCAGTGGCAGTGTCGGAAAGTCAGTAGTAGAGACAAAAACCTTACCACTTCTTTTTTTCCCACAAAGTATTGGTGATGCCTTTGGTGTCATGAACGTCCATGGCTGGCGATGACCGTTTCCCATCAGGAGATCCATCTGTTCGTTTGTCGGCTCTTAACGTTTCAAAAATTATCGTTCAAATCGTGAAATATCTTCCTCACATGAGGCACACATTCAAAGTTTATTTTTAAAATGATTTGTGCTATGAGAAATTTAAATAAATGACAAATAAGCAGTCTCAAAGTCGCAAAGACAATAATTATATTGTTTTGATAAATAGTGTGTATTTGTTATTGAGTTATTCTGCTTTTGTTTTTTTCCCTATTATTATTCTGTTATCACCTACCACATTTTGTCATCATCAACCTTTATTGACTGGTTTTACATGTATTCGAGATTTATTTGTTGATCGAAACGAAATAGAAAGCTTGAATGATGTTTAAGGAGGCTGGTCGTGAGATGATTGTACAAAAAGATGACGATACCACGTTGTATGATTGTGTATAAATCGTCTATTCTCTTAACGTCGCTCGGTAAACTTCGTTTTCCTTTTTTCTGTTGTCGTGATTATTGGTACAGAGGGAAATACTAATATAAAAAAATCAGTTCGTTGTTTATGATCGATATTTTGCTGTTCACCTTAGCAGCCTTTTACAGTTTCACGTAAACAGAGAGCAGAGCTTGGAATTCTCAGCCATAAGAATATTATCCAGAAGAGGAGAGAAGAGTGTTTTTGTTTCACTCTTTCTACATACACCCAATATTATATTACTCTCTTTGTTACAGGGCAAATCGGTAATCCGTCCGATAGCATTCAAGCCGCTTGGGGGGCGCCTGTCCGCAGGCGGCGAGCGATATGGCTCCACACCCGTCCTGGCCAGTCGACCACCATCGCTTATGACTTTATATGGCAGTAAGTAGAAGGCAACTGTTTTTAATTACTAAAACATTCGTGAGAGACTTTATCCATTACGTCAGAAGAACGGCGTAACACACGTTATATTTTTGGTTATACTCACTAGTTTCTATCCATTCAGAGGACCATCTTCAAGGCAAGCATCCACTTGTAGCGCGTGCAGGCGGTCACTGACTATTCATACATTACTTACCCTACGTTCTTCGAATTGAAAAAGTATTTTGACGTTTGTTATGAAATATGTCAATCGACGACTGCTGCTATTAGTATTATTTAATTGAAACATTTTAAATTAATTAAAGTAGAACATTTATAATTACTGTGATCGCACTCATACTCCAAAGAATTGTACGAATGACAAGAAGCCTGGAAAATATCAATTGCTGCTGTCGGGTTTCGAATAGTAAATTGGTGACTGTCTGATTAATTTGAACTTAACAGATTGCTTCGGACGGCTTGTAATCTTGGTACTCCAGGCGTCCATAATTATATTCCCCCACCGATCTACTGGAGCAGTATCGCGGAATAGCATCTATACATATTTTTACGTCTATATAAAATATGTATATCTTAACGTATTCATATATGGAAATTAAAGTCAATTGGTATACTTTTTACACATTATTGTATTTTTGCAGGTTCCTCTGATGTACGAGAAGCACGATGGTGCGGGTCACCACAGCCCGCGTCTTTATCCGCTCTACCACCCGCCACGCTGTCCGCACCGCTTCATCAACGGCATCATTCTACCATTGTGTAAGTTCCACTGAATCAGCTCCTTCTTTCACAAGTCTTCTGTCCTTCGGAACTGGTATGTATTGAATTCAATGCTGACTGAATTGACTGTTGAATTCAATGCTATTATAAAGGTTACATAAGGATGCTTTGTAACTAATGATCCATCAAACCAAAAGCCTTACAATACTTACAGCAATTTACAATACTTACTTCCAATCACTCCGTATTGTATACCGATTAAATCAACTAATTTTACTCTTTCATAATGTTAGGGATATTTTAGCTGCTTAGCATCCTTACGTCAGTTACTACTCCTTTTCTAGAATCACTTATAAAATGGTTACATCATCTGGTAGCAGTTTTGGAAAACCAGTGGGGTATCTTTTGTTTTCTTCCTGACCGACAACACTTGATGTTTTGACGTCCATATTCGGTGACCACCTATCTATCCGAGTCGTTTACCACTATTGATATAAATTATATAGACCATAATTACCTCGTTATTTATTATCGTTTTAAATAATTCGGCTAATCATACTCATTTATATTTAATTAACATAAATACGAACAGACCGTTATCATCCGCTAATTCCCCGGCACCGCTACCCGCTCCGCTCTACAGTGTGTGTGTGTTCTACTGCGCGAGTACTATTTACTCAGCCAGACACTTTTCATACATCACAGTGAATGAGTTAATTTTGTATGGGCAGATGGCGTCTGCATGTTAACACGTATTGTACGTACATTTCAATATGGGTTGGAAAACACATTGATGTGTGGGTAATGTCTAAGCATATTTCTACGTTTTTCTGTACGTTTGTCACCTAATTCCTCATAAACGGCTGAGCTGATTTGAATGGAATTTTATGTGTATAGTTTACTGATGTGTTGCCGGCATCTGTATATCTTCGATTCTCCAATGTAGCCTCAACACGACATTTCACGATATCAACTTAAATTTAATGACTTATTTTTTTATTTATTTCGGATTACCAACCCAAGGTACAGTGGATACATCTACAAACTATACACAACATAAATATAAACTTATTCTACTGTTCTTGCACTTAAAGGTAACCACTATGGGTATGGGTTGTTAAGTATGTATGTTGTGTATTCTAGAACATAAATTACTTAACATACTGACAATGTTGCTTAATGCTGTGTGTTGAATGAGTATATTAGACAGAATGCTGTATTATTAACTACCACTAACACACACGTAACGTTGATAAGGCAACACAATGCAGACAGAACGATAAAGGGGAGACGACGTAATTACCTGTCTTAGATGTTGTTGCATTGTACAGATTTTGTTTGCGTGACAGTTTCAACAAATCGTAAGTCACTAAACTGATGACACTAAGATGCTATTTAAGTTGGTCTATTTAAAAATAGTAAAATAACGCAGGAATTGTAAGATAAAAACGTTGGTCTCCCAAGAGTGGGCTTCGAATCCTTCACGCATCAATAATTTTCAAAGTTATGTGGGTATCAAAAAATAATTAGTAAAGAAACATAAACGTGGGGTGCCTTGCACACCTCAGAGTTAATATTCTCGAAGGTGTGTGAAGTCTGTCAGCTCTCACTTGGTTAGCTAGTCTAAAACGGGCTCAATGTGAGAGGATACCCGAGTCCAGTAATGGGACATTTATGGATGGCGCAGATGATATTATTGCTAAGTCATCATTGTTTTTCATAGTTGCGAGTGTTATTTTAATTACGCAATACTACGTGACAATCTATTAAATTATTTTAAAAAGTAAATAGGCATATATTACTTTTTAATTTCCATCACATCAGTTTCCAATTAAGTTATTTTAGCGTACGCCGACATGTTCAAATAATTTACTTAATACTACGTGTAATCTGTTAACAGTAATATTACTAGTTCTTATCGCAATTAACGTTGATGAATTCTAAATGCAGAACAAAGTGCTAATTGGATAAAAGACAATAAGCCAATAATGCTGACGTGGCAATAAAGATAATGCAGCTAATAAAATTAAAGTCGCATATAAGGTTTCGAAGCACTACGAAGCCAGTTTTGTTCAGTCTTTCGTTCAGTCAAGAGTCATACTCCGAAGTATTCAAAATGGAGCAAGGTAAGCTAAGATAAGATATCTATCTACGATTAAACTGTATATTTTATGTAATTACTTGCCACGCATACAATTTTGTGTTTAGGTATATGGCATTATTCAGATGTTGTTTATATTTTAATGAAGTAATTTTATCAACATAGCGAAGCGTTTTATGTTTATTAGTAAAAAGGTGAAAGATCCCGCTGTATTACCAAAGATAATGCTAATATTGACATTTCTAGTTAAATCGTGTATCTATCTATGCGTATAACATGAAATTTATTTAAATTTACACATAAGTATCAGCTAAGCAACTTTTCATTTAATTTTCCTGTCCAAAGTTTGCGAAATCCTTATTTATAATTGATTATATTGTTCACAAAATAACCGAAACATAAATAAAAATACCAAGTGCATCAATGATATTTATTGCCTTCTAAAGTTCTACTCAAATGATGAGGTTTTGCATTTCTATGTCTTCAGTATTATGGTCCTTCTTAATATATTTTTAAACTTCATAGCGTGACTGAGTGAAAATACACAGTGCCAGTAGGAATTTTCTTTGTATTATTCTTGTAGACACAATTGATAAATAACATAACTACAGGTATGAGACATTTCAAATTTGTTCCGCATATGTATATATGCAATTTGTTCTGCATATGTATATATGCGGAACAAATTGTATAATTTGGTGAAACAATCATGAACGTATATGGTATATACGACGTAAAATTTTGGGAGTAATTTACTTTAAATCTTTATGAAATAGCACTTGACCACAAATGAGGCTCGATATGAGACATATCTTTTAACAGAGAGGCTAAATATTTTGATGTGGACTACAAATATTGAAATAGGTTTTTATAGAATTAACTATCTGACCCCGGCAACTTAGTTTCGCTTTAAGTATAAAAGTTGGTGTAAAAAAATAGGGGTAGTTGATAGAAAGGTGAAAATTAGGAATTGTATGTATTTTTTATACCACATCATTGAAAAATTATGAATAATTAAATTGTCCAAAAACATTTTAAAAATATGTTTGTTGTGGGCCACCCTTTTCACTGAGGGGTATGAAAAATAGTTTACAACCTTTTATCAGACCTACCGAATATACCTACAAAATTTCATAAAAACCTGTCAAGCCGTTTCGGAGGAGTTTGGCAACTAACACTGTGACACGAGAATTTTATATATATAGATTGAACTTGTCGCGATGTTAATTCTTCATCCTCATAGTCCATAATTGCTCTCACTAGCGTTGATCTCATATGACATTAAGAAGGTTTAGGCCATAGATGACTATGCGGGCGAAGTGCATAATTATAATGATAATTAACACGCCTTAGAAAACATTACGGAAACTCTCGTTTATATAGATTTCCTTACTTAGTTTTCCTTCACCGCAGTTAGAGATAATTAATTTCTAATACCTAGATATAACATTGAAAAAGTTACAGGATTTGACCGCAAGTCTTCATAGAGTCTATCAACGGTTTGAATATTTGAAGAATTTTTACTAGGCTATTATATCCTAGCAATTTAAAATATAGTAATGCGTAAGTTGTTTTTATTTGTTTCTGATGGACATTTTGATGTTGATCCTAGCTGTCTTTACAGCTT
>DWPQ01001506.1:0-12142 GCA_018251795.1 Perichares adela | reverse complement strand
TCGGCCGGTGAAATAAATTCCACCCCTTCGAGACTCGGTGTCGGGCCTTCGATGAACTCCCGAACGCCTCTTTCGACCTGCTCGTGGTATTCGACGGCGGTAGGCGCTTGGGGATGAGGGGTGAATTGCCCCTCTAGGTGCTCCGCAAGGACCTCCGCTCTGTCAGATGCGGAGTATACCAGTTTGCCGTCCCGGTTTAGGAGAGGGCAAACCGGCAACTTGGTGCGGGAGAGCTGCCTGGAGAGATGGTGGAGTGAAGTGGCCGACTCGCCAGCCTGGTCGATCCGATCGTTCCAGGTGGCCCCTCGGTACTCCCTCATCTCTGCAGTCAACCTCTCGACCGTCGCGTTTAGATCCCGCTTGATCCGCGGGCAGCGAGTGTGCGCCCAGGTCTTGCGCAGATGGCGCTTACGCTCTATGAGCTTCTGCAGACGGACAGGGAGGGTCTCAAGCCGGTTGGTGTCAACCCGGCTCTGGGTGGAGGCGCCCGCGTATGCGTCCTGCACTGTGGTGCAAAACACCTGAGCGGCCGACTCCACCCCCTCGGGTGTATTTAGTGGCAGGTGAAACTTGACCTGTTGTAACCGGTCTTGAAAGCGATCCCAGTCCGTACTGCGTCTGACCCTGGGAAGAGACACACACTCGGCCCCCAGACCAAACGTGACCAGTATGGGGAGGTGTTGCGTATCTAGGTCGTACAACACCTCGACATGGACCGGACACGGTAGGTCCTTGTGGAGCACAATATCCAAGACATCCGGTTTTAGCCCGGTCGACGCAGGGAAGTGGGTCGGGGCATTGGGACCGACTACCTCGTACCCAAACTCCTCCGCGTCGGCGTAAAGCTTCCTTCCCGCCGGGTTGACGATCCTCGAACCCCAGGCCGGATGCTTGGCGTTGAGGTCGCCCGCCAGGAGGGTTGGTCCGTGGTCTAAAACCGTATGGATGTCTTGGGGGGTAAAGAGGTTATCCGGCGGGCGATAGGCCGCAAACAGATTGATGTCCACGCCGGCTATGCTCACCGCTACTCCTAAGGAGCGTGTGTGGACATAAGTCGGCGGGGGTAATGCCACGTGTACCACATCGCGCCGGACCAAGACGGCTGTACCCCTGAAGGGGATACCGGAAGGCGAGATCTCGTCGCGGCGGTACACGTGATAATTGGGAAGTCGGAACCGCAGTCCCGGACGCAGCTTGGTCTCACCGAGGAGTATGACATGAATGTCCTGCCCCCCGGCAAGTGTGCGTAACTCGGGGGCCTTACCGCTGACGCCCCCCGGGTTCCAATACATCACTCTAAGCTGTGTCATATTGGAACCCGAAGAGATCTGCCACGGCCCGCCTAATGGTCCCCACAAGCTCTGGGTACGCCGCTAGGGCTTCGCTAATGTCCGCTAGGGCGGCCACCAGCTTGTCCGCGGGCGCATCGATCCCTAGAGCCTGTAGGGGTCGAGAGGCGGGTGTGGGTGTCTCGGTATGGACCCCGAGCCGGACGGGGCTTGCGCCCACCGGTTCAGCGGTCCTCTTCTTCTGTTTACGACCCATCGCCGTCGTCTCAGCGACAGCTTGGGCCGGGATGGGCTTGACAGGGTTGGGCGCAGGGATGGGCGCAGGGATGGGCGCAGGGTCAGGTCTTGGTCTGACTTTTCTGGCCCGTTGAGGTTTGGGTGGTAGGGAGAGCGTCTCCGCCGACGGTTGGGGGATCTCCATGGGCACTGCCTGATCTACTGGCTCTACTTTTTGTTCAGGTTTCGCCTTAGTGGCGGCCCCTTTCTTTTTTTTCTTTTTACCCTTGCCCCCGCCCCCGGACTGGCGGGGAGGGTTAGCCGGTGCCATGAGAGAAGCCCCTTCCGCCGCGGAGTACTCCTCTACTGTGGACATTGGTACTGGTCCTGTCCCGGTGTCGCCCCCAGGAGGCAGCGCTTTCCGTGGGAGATTCGGGATCGGCGGTTTCAATACAACGCCCCTCAAGCGCGCGACCTTCCGCAGAACTTTACACCGCTGGTCGTTAGCGGTATGCTGTCCTGCGCAGTTCGCGCACTTGGTGGGCGCTCCCTTGGGAAGAGGGCACTCCCGGACTGCGTGGTCCCCCGCGCATCGGACGCATCTGGACTGCCTGAAGCAGTTGATAGAGGAATGGCCGAATTTTTGGCAACGATGGCATTGTGCCAGAACTTTGCCCGCGGTCCATCCTCTAACAACTACCCCACGCATGTAGAGCAACTCGTCCACCCTATATAGGCGAGCGAGCTGCTCCTTGTCCATCCGGTCCAACTGCACGTAGAATACGCACCCGGGATTACCTTTCTTGCCAGGGATGTATTTCGCGAAGCGAGCAGGGAAGCCCTTGCTCACTAGTGCGGCGGTAATCGCCTCCGTGGACGTATCGTGGGGGAGCCCCGTGATCGCCACTTTTTGGGGGCGCTCCTCCTCAGGAGAGAGGCACCACCACGATAATCCCGGCTCGGTTTTTGACAGCCGCACCAGGTAAGCTTGGACTGCCCTGAACTCAGTCCCGGATTCCGGCAGGAAGCGCACCCCCCGCCTAAATGGCCGAGCATTCGGCGTATACCCTAATTGGGCGTGCAACGCCGCCAAATGCTGCGACCAGTTCGGAAAGGACTCCACCGTGATAGGGGGATGGCCCTTCTTAGCTGCCGCCGATTGATCCCCGTTCCGGTCTTGCGGCGCGGGAGCAGCGGAGGAAGTGGCGGCCGCCTCCCTAGGGGCGGCCGCAGAGCCCGCCGCCGCTCCCTGCGCCCGCGTTCCAGGACCGGGGGTGGGAGGGGGGGGGCTAGCAGCGAGCGCAGAGGCAAAAGATGTAGTTGTGACCACTACCGGCGCGCTCTCAAAAGTAGTAATATACCTAGGTATAGGTTTTTTAAATTGAATTGACTTACCGCCCCCACGCGGTGTGGGGGGGACAATGGGTGGTGACGGTGGCGGCGGTGACGCTAACGCGGGTGCTGAAGGCTCTGATCCTACAATGGCCGGCACAGCAGCAACCTCATCGACAGCTCGCTCCGCTTCTCCTTCTTCTCTGGCTTCCTCGTAGTCAGAGGACTCATATTCCGAGGCGTCCGAGTCTCCAACTCGCTGCACTTTGGCAGGGTTCTCTGTTTCGTCGGCTGGGGAGGTCCTCTGATTTTTGGTTCGTCTCGGTGGGGACCGGGTCGGTACGGCATCGCGGCGAACAGGGTTCTTGGGTTTTTCCCACTCCACCCTATCTTCGCTCTCAGATTCTGAGCTCGAGCTCAGTTTTTCTATGATCACCCCCTGGGGGGTACTCTTGAAAATAACGCGAGAGGGTACGACTGTATGCCCTCTCGCTCTCTCACGGTTATCCGAGTAAGTGAGGGTAGACGAAGAAAAATCTTCCGTCTCACTCTTACTCGGACCTCTCGCTCCCACCGCTTTTCTCGAAGTACCCTCAAGGGGGTTCTCGTCGCTAGCGGTGTTTTTGGGTGCTCCTCTCCTCGAACGGGGACGTCCTCTCCTCCCTGTCCCCCGTTGGAATGAGAAGGGGGTGGCCAGGGGACGGTAACCGCCGCCAAACAGGTCGCGGACCACGATGTTCCGGCCTGCTAGCGGTACCCTGGTTGGCTCTGCTGGTGTCGCGGGTGCTCCTCCATGGGTCTCCTCCTCCCCTTCATGGGGTGGGTGGTCCATGTTGCCGCTCCCACGTCCAGTCGGCTGGTATCACGATTTTCTGCTGACGCGCGGTCAGCCCCCCCGGGGGGATCCCGCTGGTGGGAAGCCCGGTGAGGCGCCTGCAGCGTCAGCGGCTGGTACTGGGCGTGGTTACAGCAACTGGGCACCCTTTCCCATGAAAGGGGTATGCAGTGTACATACGGGCCGTAGCCCGAGCAATCTGTATGTCCGTGGTGCGTGACGCTTCGCAATTACGGGGGTCGCTCGCGCGACAGTACTGCACCGTCGATGTTGCTGGTGCCCTGTTTTTAAATATAGCATCAATAAATGTGATTTAAGAAAATAAACACGCGTATGTACCTACTCTTTGTTATAAAATTAATTATATAGATTATTTTAGCTTTAATAACAGATAATTATATAGTATTAAAATGTGTTTACACATCACACAGTTGGTTGTGCTCGTATTTAATTGCAATTGCATGTCACTTATCTTTAAAGTCTCGTTTGTCAATTTGCTGCACATGTAATCTGGTATCATACACGGCCTGAGCCTGTAAATAAAAAAAAATAAAAAATAATGGTGGTTGGCAACTGTGATACAATATCATTGTGTTCAGATGTTATATGATGTGGAATAAGGGGTTGGAATACGGTTACTTCGTGGTGGACAGTATGTCGGTGTCGACAACCTCCATAGTCAACGTTACTTGTCTTTAGGTAGGTACCCCGCCAGCTTACTCTGTCACTAACGCAAAAATAAATACAATGAAACCAATTTAACGATACCAATTAAACAAGCATAACTAGAACCTATATCACTTTCCTCAAGTGTATCCGGGGTGTGGGCGACCGGCAGTGAAGGGAACGGCTCTGGGGCCTCGGAGAAGGGACAGAAGTACACGGCCACATATGGCGTTTACGAAACTCTCGCCCACGCCCACGCCCACTGGTGGGTGATGAACTACTAACGTTCTAATGATACTTGTTATGCAATCTGTTGTTTTTACTGCAATAGTAAAACATAATTATGATTGAATATGCTACGTGGTATGACTTAGTTAAATGTTCCGAGTGTTGCAGAAACATTACAATGCAGATTATCTTTACTGACATTTAAATTCCATGCAATTGTTTTATCATCTTCTGTCTGTTTTTTTGTTCCTCTGACGTTCAATTTCCTTAGTTTATCTATTCCATCTAATATTTTCTCATTTTTCATATTTTGTCACAGGTTAACCAAAATTAGTCAATTCAAGATGCTGCTGATGCTATTACGTTTCCGTGCCCCACACTTTAAGCCATTTGTTCCAGTTAGTAGAAAAAAATATTGAACGATTGCGTGCCTTACGGGTCACATTAAGTCAGCGGTTCTTTTTATTATTGACTAGCTGACTCCCTTATTAAACGTGTAGCGACGATCGGTTATTTGAATGCCTGTTGTTCCTCACACAGCAAGTCACCAATCGTTCTAATCGTTTTACGATGTAAAATTATTTGTAACTATTACCCGTTTTCCCGTAGGAATTAAGCATTTTTGCGCGGTAAAAAGAAGCCTATGTCTATCACGGATAATGTCGGCTTCTAAAGGTAATTTTTTTTTTTCAAATCTGTTCAGTAGTATTGGAGCCTATTCAATACAAAGAAACAAATAAACAATCAAAAGTTTCTTGTTTATAATATTAGTGCAGAAGTATAGATATATCGTTAAACTTAGGACATAATAATATTAACTTAGGACACTTGAGTTGATAAAATTACCAACCTTTAGGTAGTCACTTTTACCCTGTTTATAGTTTAGTAAAGTAAAATACAGATACCGATCGTACATAAAACTTTTATTTTATTTTAAAGGTTTTAATTAAATCTATCGGTGGCCGGTGGTCCAACAAGTGTACATACACTTTATATGGACTAAGTATTGACTCGCTACTACAAAACTATCAGCATACAATAATAGGTTATAACATAACAACCTTGCAGAGTTATTTCCATGTCATCCGCCCCAGCAGTGTTTAGTAAGAGAGCGTTAAACATGGTTATTTTTCCATGTACGGCTGACGGTGGGCGGCGCCCACGACGCGGTGATTATCAACTCAACTGAACTATTGCGACACCTGTTATTAGTTCAGTAAGGTCGACTTGTCCGATGTTTTATTGACATTCAATTATACCTAAGTACCAACATTTTGTGACACAACATTTTTGTGTGTAGTGGTAATGGTTTTATATTTGTGCGGTTTCAATTTTCGTCGTTCCAAAATAGGAATTTATATTAGTATAATCCCACGTGCGCGTGGGATTATAAATAAGATGTAGTATGCTAACTAGTGTTTTGGCAGCTTTTTTATGTTACCTAAACAATAGCATGCAATTATATATTTTTGTAGGGTTTATGTTAGCTAGATAAGTTAGCTTTTGTTAAGAAGAGTATCACAACATTAACAATGGGAATATAAGACATAGAGGTAACCTGATTCTTTACTAAGTTTACTATTTAGTTTTATTACGTCGATCATTGTAACTGATTCACTTAGTAAAACTAGTGGCGCGTTTTTAGGTGGAAATACTATCTCAACTGACGACAATCTAGCTCGTATGCTCCTCCGTTGTTCAGGAGCGAGATGCAGGTAAGATCAACTTTTTGATATAAGAGTCCGCAGACGTTTCTCTAGTCTAGGGCGAACTATGGACACGCGACGCAATATTTTGAGTTCTTCATCGATCATGAACTTCATAATGTACTTAACGGCTGACTTTTAGTTCAATTCATAATAATCTACGGTCCATGTATACCGCAGGCACTATAGGCAAGTTTTGAGCTGATTGATACTATTTATTATTGTCATTGTTAAATACTCACAAAGACAAAACTTTTCCTGGCACGCCCATGATCTTTTTAAACATTTGTTTAGAAAAATGTCACGTTGATGCACGAAGGTTCACCATTCTTGCTCTAGTCCGTTGTACAGCCGAGGACCGGAGACCGAAGACTTAGTTTTTAATCCCTGCAAACTTGATGCAAATATCTTCCTGGTATAATTAAGTGGTACTAGTTCCGCCATGGATGAAACGTATATAGCTTACTAGCTGACTCACCTATAAGTGTAAAAAAGTAGCCTACGTTCGTCACGGATAATGTCGGCTTCTAATGCTAGAAGAATTTTTCAAATCGGTTCAGTAGTTTCGGAGCCTATTCAATACAAACAAACATAGAAACAAACAATCAAATCTTTCCTCTTTATAATATTAGATAGTATAGATTATTTATAATGCTAATGTTATGGAATGCGAACAGTATTGTCAACTAAAATACGAGTTTATTTTTTGTGGTCAGCCGCGAATCGGGGGGCTAACGAAGGCCACCAGTGAACGGGGGCGTGAGGACAACGGTGTTCCAAATATGGCGGCCTGGCCGCGACCGGCCGTTGTTAACGCGACGGTGATTGAGGTAACGTAAAACATGGCAATAATTACAATCGTTATTCATTTCTCCGAGGTGGTAACCATTTTTTTCAATCTTTTTCGGGCCACGGTCAACGAATTGTCTCACTGTCACCGAGGATTGTAGCAAGCGACTGAAACAACACATATCTTCCTCACCGAATTAGTTCTCTATCAATCGAAATGATAGTTTTATCATTTAATTACGGTGATATGCAGTGGTGTCAGTCTCCCTTTGAAATTGAGAAGGCTGGAGCGTATCAATTCACTGCTTCAACGTAGATTAGTTAAAACATTCCAGTCTTACTATAGAAAAATATGTTTCTTGAGTAAGCTCAATATTAGTTCATTGGGGCACGAGTTTCAATGTTACTAAGTAGGCCTAGTGCTTCTATGTGGATTAGTGATGTGGTTATTACATACTGTTCGTGCGCCGCGTATCATAATGAAATATGCAACTCCTGAACACTCTTGACATTGCTTTATATTTTGTCTCGCCCGTCGGTACTCGTCGTTAGTATGACAAGTCATCTAAAGTTTCATGTTTACATGTCATCGTGAATGTTGTTACAAGTTGCTTGAGCAGTAATCGACAAATTTGGAATTGTTTAATTTAATAAATAAAGATCTCTGTCGAATACTATTAATTACGATCACGTCGAGTGGCGTAATGGCAATCAAGAGTATTTTAATAATACAAGTGTTGTGTTAATATAACGTTATCTCTGGAATAGCTAGACCGATTTTGACGGGATTTTTACTGGAACGTAGCTGATGTAATTAAGCGTAAATTAGGCTACTTTTTATCTTAAAATTTCCGCGGGGTCGGAATTTACGCGGGAAAAGCTTTGCGACATACTGATGTCCACACGGGCAGAGGCAGAGGCACAGATGATATTAAATAATTTAAAATACGTTTTATGTATTTGTAAAGTTTTATTACTAATGTGATTTTTAACCCACGGTGTTAATGACTCTAGGAAATATAAATGTGTCTTTATCTTAGTGTTTTAGTTGTTAGGATATTATTAATTTCAAAAATATATTTCAAAGTTACCATAGGAAATAAACGAGTACTGAGAGACGGCGCAGTCATGAAATATAAAATTATTATGTGTCCTAAAAACACCCTCATAAAATGTTATCTGGGCACAATAATCATTAGACAGACATCATATTGACACTTGGAACATTAAACAGAACAATGCAGTGAGTCGGGTGGTCGGGGTTCAAACCCGACACCGTTCTCACACTTGTTCTATGTACGTAACACGATGTCCGCCTGTCATTGTGTCATTAGATACATGTCATTGAGATGATCACGTTGACCACCGACACAGATGTACCGCGGACCCGCTCCGCTTTACATAACGGATGACACCGAGATGACCAGCTACTGGAGCCAGCCGCAAACGTTACGTCTTTCAACACGGAAATAGTTAATCTGTACTAATAAATAAAATTGGAGTGTCTGTTTGTAATATTTAAATAACTACTCTTTAATAAATCGGGTCTACTAGTTTTTTTTTATAATTTTTCTCTGTCAGATGTCACTTATAACAGATAAATAAATAAATGAATTTGAATTTGAATTTTGACTCAAATTCAAATTCATTTATTTAATTTTGTTATAAGTGTAGTCTTTCAGGTACATGTCTGTTTGTTCCAGCTAACCTTTGGAACGGCTACGCCGATTTTGACGGGACTCACTGGAAGATAGAGGAGGTCGTGGAGCATCAAATAGGCTATATTTTATCTTAGAATTCCCGCGGGAAAATGTTTGAGGCACACTGCGGGCACCACTATAGCGCTAGTAACAAGTTTTGGTTAAAGTTTCATGAGAGCTCGTTGGTGATGGTGATAGCTTGTAATGTATTTAGTCTGAAAGTATAATGATAACTACGCTATTCGGTTTGGTTAACTCGATAACCTCCCTACTTGTACTGTTATTAATGTCGGTTTATAGCTATCTGTAGTCGATTCGATTCGCTGCGTGTTTATGCGTGACGACTTGACGCGTCAAGTTTGCAGTAAGTGATGAGATATTGCCGTTTATTTATACTGTATAGTTGTTATGCCGGTGATGGATACTTTATTTTTTCTTTATTACATAAAAAGGTATATTAAAAACGGACTTATCATCACGAGGCCAATAAGCGGTCCTGCCGCTTCCAAATTAGCTGGTAACGCGTCGGTGTTGCCTTTAGTTCCACGCACGTCTACGCAGCGGTAAATTCTTGCCGTCAGGTGAGGAGTCTGTACATTTGTCGGTATATAGATAATGACATAAAAAGAGGCGTTCTCGATCGGCATTATAAATAATATTGTTGGTGACAATTTGTGGTACGAGCAATAACTTACGTGCCTTTTTAATATCATAGTGAATTGTTGTATCTGATAAAAAATATTTCGTGTGCGGATAAACATTTGTGAAAAGCAAGCATAGGAAATTTGACGAATCTAATATTAAAGGCAAAGGATTTTCAAGAATAATTTGAAATAGTACTATCAGAATATTTATCCTAAAAGTGTTATTGTTAGAAGATTTCTCCACAAGTAGGGCCATTACTTGAACGTAATATAGCAAACCACAATTGTCCCACATCTGGGCTCCAGTTTCCTGTCACATTAAGATTGTTTAAGGCCATAGTCCACCACGTTGGGAAAGATTAGTAGAGTAGAAGGGAAAAGTTAATTTCCGTGCATGGTCTTGAACATTAAGCCTTCTTTTTTAAAATTATGGAAAAGTAACTATACTCGTGAATCGTCTTAGCCTCAATAGTAACTAAATATAATGTTGGCAACAAGCGAAGTGTGGAGCGACTCTAACAATAAACCACACGTGTTCCCACGCGCCTCACAGCCTTCCTACTGAACAATACACTATTTATATCATACGACTACGATACGAAGAATAACCGATAGAACAAGGTGAGATATGTCGTTTTGTCTTTGTAATGATCTTCAGGAGGTACCAGTGGATAAATGATCAGTCCCTAGACAAAAGGCTTAGCGGTAAGCGTTCACGCTACATGACATCTTGAAAATGTAGGTCTAAAGAAAACTACAAATTAATCTTCAAAATGTATGACGATGTATGTGCGGTGTTGTGCTGTCCTGTCAAACACCCTTCCGCACCGAATGTCATTATCATAGATTTTTAGGTTCTACTTGTAGTATTCTTTATTTGTTTATTGTGTGAGAGGAGACCCGAGCCCAGCAGTGGGACAATTTATTTAACAATTTTTTTATTTAATTTTATGTCTTTATTATCGTTTGTGATGGGTGTGTTCATGTAATTTAGTACGATCTTAAAAATAATATATGTAATATTATTACTGTAGCTTACTACTTTTATCGTGTCGTTAGTCGTCGGAACGAAATGGTCGCGGAGATATAACGATATCTGGGTGCCATCTCACCTTCCACAATACCGTAGTTTTTGTAAGCATCGTAATGAAGGTCAGTTGGTTTTTGTCTACCATGTTTATTACAACGAGGTTTTGGGGACACTTAGGAAAAATTGGTTGTTATTGAAGTTACTGCATGATTACTTGTAATTTGTGCCTAATTAAGTGTAGAGGAACAGTAAAAAAAATCTTCAATTTATAATTCCTTTAGTTTTGTGTTGGTGTCCGCTAACAAAAAGCGACTCAGCTTCCTGCTTGATTAGAAAACTGGTTTTACTCCAGTTTATACTGTTAATGAGCTTAATATAAAATTAGACACTAAAATATTTTTTATTTACTTAAAAATCTCGTAAGAATACTGCTTTGTTGTTAATATTAATTTAAAGGATGTGCAAACCAGTTGTTTTTTCCGTTGCTCATTAATAAAGCGCTTTGTCAAACCAAAATAATGACGTACATTTGAATATTGAGAAATACCAATAGGAAGTAAAACTTGATTAAAAGATTTTAGTTTTGTGGTATTTTGTCTAAGAGGAGAGCCGAGCCCAGCAGTGGGACAATTATGGGTTGATGATGAAATGGTAAGTGCACTACTTTTGTATAACCAAAAAACCCTTTCAATTGTTGATCACGTAACTTTCTAAATTTACTTAGATTTTATTTGTTTGTTTGTTTCTTTGTAATGAACGGGCTCCGAAACTATTGGTTCGATTAGACAAAATATTTTACCATTAGAAGCCTCCATTTTCCATGATGAACATGGGCTACTTTTTACCGCGGAAAAATGCTTCATTCCTACGGGAAAACGGGTAATAGTTACAAATAATTTACATAGCAAGACGATTAGAACAATAGGTGAGTTGCTATGCGAGGAACAACAGGCGTTCGAATAACCGAGCGTCGCTACACTTATAGGGGAGTCAGCTAGTGAAATATAAAGATGTCGAGATACATAACACTGGTTACGGAAATTGCTTAATAACATCATGAAATTGGTACATTGTACACCAGTAATATTATCAAAATTATAACCAACACAATTAGATTAATATAAGATGACTTAATAAAGTGGAACGGACATTGCGTGTGCTGGTTGCTTACCGAATGGCAATCTTAATATATTAGAAATAAATATCAAATTATATTAACACCGTAGTGTGAAACAGTTTCGATGTCTTATGAGCTCTTAGTTAAGAAATTAGTAACTCGTTATATTTATGCAATTGATCGGATTACTTTAACTTTAGGGTCCAGTGCAATTGATGAATAATCAAAACCTTTACAAAAATAATTATTTATGAGTCTGTTTGTTTGTTTGTCCCTCTGCCACACCCTGCTTGGTACATTTTATAAATTATATACCTACATTCTACTACATGTTAATTTTTTTGAAATTATGCTAGGATGTGAGACTGAACTGAACACATTTCCATACTCTTTGAACTTTTACGATGTATCAAGGATTATGTAGTTAACCGTTATGTACTTAGCTGATGACCCACTTAACACTAAGAAAAACAATTATTGATTATTATACAATGGTACATTATTAAATCGGGGGACATTAAATTAAATAATTTTTGACCTTATACTCTTACACATAAGGGTCTGTAGTCGCGCCATCGTGAGTTGTACCG
>DWPQ01001505.1:0-12145 GCA_018251795.1 Perichares adela | reverse complement strand
CGATATTATTGACTTTTTGGTTGAGTCTATTTATTTGAATACCCTGAGTGTCTGTAACTATTAGACGCTGACTGTACCTACATTAGTATTCCACCTTAATTACGGTCCATATGACGTACCGATTCCTCGTTACAACCTATATTTTTGCCATTACTGGGCTCAAGCTTCGTCTGACAATGTGTTTTAGGGTCACCCACACTGGCCAAATGAACATGGGCAGACTTCATACACCTTTGAGAAGTCTCAGATATATGCAAGTATAATCCCAAATCTATTACATACATTTATGGTGGTAGGGTTACTTGTCTGGCTTCCCTACCTACTGTTTTAGAATCAACCATGATGTTTCAATGAAATTCATGAATGATTGATTACTTTATCGTATAGGCAATAAGCGGGGCCTTCGGTTTTTTTTCGGCCGGAGATCTTTTTACATATGTGAGTGCTTGCCTATGATCCCACCTGATGGTAAGCGGTAATGTAGTTATAGATGGTGAAACGCACTGACTTAGTAATTCCCTATTCACTCTCTCCTTGAAAACGCTTTTATTGTCGAAACGGGAACGATGCCAGCAACTTATTCTACTCCTTCGCGGTAACGCATGAAGAAAGATTCATAAATAAGTAATGACTTTATTGCCATTTACGTCTAAGACGCGATCGATTTACCATCAGGCGGTTCGTCTACTAGTTTGTTTACTATTGACATAAAAAAACACATTCTTCATTTTATTATATATTTCTGTGCCCTCCGACCTACGTGTTACTTTAATGGCATCCTATTTTTCACGTCCGGTCCGACATTATCCACTGACCGTCATTACCCCTTCCTCACGCAATTTATTGCTGATATCTACAGATAGATGGGAGTGTAGTTTACATGTAAACATACTGACACCACGTTTATGTGTAAACGGGGAACGTTTATGTGCACAGTGGTTACACTTTTGGTGTCATTGCAGTTGGTTAAGCTTTGAAAAGAACTCTGCGCCTTGTTTCTTTACATATATATCTATAGGTATATAAAAAAATTCTCGTATCACTGTATTAATTGCCATACTCCTCCAAAACGGATAGATCGATTTTTGAGAAATTCTATATGAATATTTGGTAGGATTGAGTCTGTCGTAATCTACTTTTCGTACCCCGAATTGAATTGATAAGTTTGGTCCATCCCAAAAAAATGTTTTTTAGACAAAACCAATCCTTAAAAATGCACCCAATCCTTAATTTTCACTTTCCTACCATAAACTCCCAATTTTTGATACCAATATATTCATCATATAAGTAGTTTATGTGGCATTACAACGTATACATACAGATAAATACCGACAAGAGTGCAATAAAACAAAACGTTAGTCTGTCAAATAAATTGTATTCGCCATCTTGTTAACACTTACATTTATACTTGTTTACCACACTCGCAAAGCAGTTACAGACACAGACCGACATATCAATCATTAGGCTGCACACACAGACACGACCGTGAGCCTGACATGTCTATAGTCACTTTATACAACTACTTATTTATATAGCACGTGGAACACTTTGTACCGTCACTTGACGAGACACCAGAGCTCTATGACAAACATTTTAACGGTTGGCGTCCACACTACACGACATCGTAAAAATGCTAATGACATTCACTTCGTAAAGACGTGCTGAACGCTAGACAAAAATCTTAGCTGTTGGAGTTAACATTAAACGAAATCTTACGATGCGGAAAGGCGTTTGACGTGACATCACAACAGCTTTCCGCACCAAATGTCAATACTATACATCTTTACGATGTCATGATGAACGCTAGCCGCTAAAATTGTTGTCTAGAGGCTCTGGTCAACGTCCCACGTGGAACTGTGAGGTAGTTCCGCCCGGTCCATTGTCGCCACAATATATCTGTGACCGACAACGTCCCGTACTCCGCAGAGCGCAGTACCCATCACATTACAGCGGCACCGGTCCACCGTCGAACCGTAAAAGTTTCCACGCCTCACCTCTTTTCGATTTAATCCACACAAAACGGCAGTTCCACATATAAAAACAATACATAATTTTAAGTAACATTGAGTCAAATATAAAAAAAATGAAAAATAAAGACACTCGGCGTCTAGTTTATAGTATACACAAACATGTTGAGACACATTTCATTAACTAGCACTACGACTAACGAATAACAAAATTTAATTAAAATGTTAACTTACACAAATAGTTAGTCTGCATCGACACGCAAACTGTCCAACACTCCACCTAGCTCACCCGACGGCCTCGCGGACACATCCTCGTGTCACCGCATAAACATGGCCATCAAATAGGTGCCTATATCTAATCGTGAGTACCCGCTACATCCAAAATATAATTAGCCATAATATATACTGTGACTGATGGACTATGAAGCACCGTAAGACTATGAACGTTCGTTTACGATAACTTGCCTGTGTGTATATTTGTGTAGTAGTGAACTTGGGTAAACATTGTGGCGTATTCCCATTGCACAATACGACACGATGTCGTGTGGAGACGATAACATCGTATCAAAAGTTATGATGTCGGAACGTGTGAACGCACTAGACGGTCGGTTTCGACAAACTCATTACATTCTGTACCGCACGCTGGCAGCGAATCAATATACAATGCAATTATTATTTACGATGACAATTTTAATAATTAACAGCTGTCAGCTAGGGATTACTCAACGCGCCCGTAGTTATTATACTAGAGTAGGGCTGCCAGCCTAAAATATCTCCATCGAATAAGGAAAAAACACATAACGCTACCTATCCATCTCGCTTTTTTGCGATGATTAGACAAAGATAAGGATGGGTTTCATGTTCCCTCTTTTAATATTTGTTGGACACTCGCACTCCCAGGGCTGTCGCTGGCTTCCCTACCCCATGTATGCCTGTAGCCTGCACATCCTTGTCTAACACAACCCCTACAGTTACCGACGTTTGTCGTACTTGCTCAGTGTGCACCACACAAGTAGTTTTTAAGTTGTGTTATAAGTATACGTTATTTGTCTTTCTATGTGTATTGTCTGTATGCGTCTTGATTAAAAGTGTTTCCTTTCTTTCATTCTTTCTTCTCACTTCAACAGACAATGGTGTGTGTGTGTGTGTGTGTGTGTGTGTGTGTGTGTGTGTGTGTAGCAGTATTTATTCATGTTGTATTAGTATAAATATCTCAGTATAACAATTCCACAACACTTCATTTCATTAATTTACCATTACACTTGATTAAGATTCCAATACTCAATGTTTGCTTCTATTATAACATAATATATACAAAAACCCAGTCGGTATATTGTCACGAATTATACACTGCAGCACTGTTTGACCAAACATCACGTAATTTTAAAGCTACCTATTTTGATTCAACTCCACTAGATGGCGTTACTTACGTACATAAGCAGAATAATTATGTGTATTTTCTTTAGTTTAAATGCGTTTTAGTTCCGTCACCAACTAAACACCTTTCACACTTCGTGAAAAAACGAACTATTGTAAACTATTTGAAGTGCCACAACAGATAAAGGCGATTTACCTTATCAGCACATTATACTTCAAGTTGAACAAGTAACACATTATCCATTATATTATAGTCAGGACAACAATCCACACACATTGTGAACACCTGCCAACTTCTACAGCGGAGCACACAGTCAAATATAAATATTAGATTAGTACCATTGAAATTTATATCATATACACTTACAATTATACACTTACAATACAAATTTGAATAACAGTGAACTGCTCTATATAAATTTGTGGTCAAACTATATTGAATACTATCAATCACAGCTGCAAGTGTGAATACGGGCGCCAGCTACAGCACATAAGTATTTAATTACAGGCGTCTTAACCTTAGTACTTACATTGAGCCTTAATTTTACAGTTTTTAACAATAACACTATTGCTGAAATCATCAAGTTTTTATCATCGCGGACACTGAGCATTTTAACTGTAACGGGTTCTCATAATTTTTGTATTATTATCTCATCATGAACGTCTCCATGATGCATGCAACTGGGTCCATATCGGTGTAAAATACAAAAATTGTGACTACCCGTTCCAGTTAAAATGAACAAGTTGTGTTCGTAAAGACATAATTGTGGACAACTTATGTACATGTAAATATATAGTCATATTTCTTGACCACACTTGACTAAGCCTTCTACCATATGGTTTATCATTTATGAATCAGAAATGTTTACAATATGTAATTTTCGCACACAACTTCACTGGTAACTATATTATGTTCAAATAACCACAGTTAAGAGAAAAATTGAGAAGTTGTCACAGTAAATTACTTATCTTTAAGTTTCTGCAATAATCCTCTCAATACTAAAACCTTGTAATATTTAAATGTATTATGATACATTCATGCATAATTCACATCATTTGTTAGCCATATTGTTGTGGGACTTTTAATTAAAATTAATAATGAATTTGGCTAATACAAACAAAGTATTGTTTAAATATAATCAATGATGTTTCAACTACAACAAGGAGACATTAAATAACAGCAACAGTAATGTGTTCTATGACAAATTTGTAGCTCCACAATATACTCTGTTGATGTAAACATAATTGAACATTTATTTTGAATTAATAGTCCCTAGGTGTTCCAAAGACATTTTGTCAATGCGGATTGTGGTCACAGCAATATAATACATAGTAAATACCCGTTTAATTTAAAATGCATGCATTTAATGTTGCTGATTGTATGACGTATGTGACCGCACGTTACGTATGTTTGACTACAGTAGAGCCCGCAGTGTTCTGCACGCCCATATACAAGCACAATCTGTTAATTGCCTATCTACGTAAAATGCCTCGATGTTCGCTTATACGCTATATGTACTGGACAACGTGTACTATTAACAGAGGGTCCGAAGCAGGTGGCGCACGGCAACCTCAGCAAATAAATGCCAGGCTCACTCACTTCACTTGCGTAACGTTAATTAGTATTTCGCTTTGATTCACAAACAGTTCCGTTGCAGCTATTGAGTACGTACGAGCAGGGAAACCGTATTCAACGCACCGACACTGACTAATGTATCACTGTATAACGGTTAGCACTGAGCACGTCACTAAATGTACAGTCGATCGGTTGGATCCGTCCGGTACAGTCCGGTCCGGTGCACGGTTCAGCTGGGCGCGGCGCTGCCGGCGTGGCGCCGTCGGCTGCGCCGTCCGCGGCGGAGTGCCGCGCCGCCGGGAGCGGTCCCTCAGAACGGTCGGTAGCCGTTCGGGTACCGAATGGGCAGCGAGCCCTGGAGTAGACAAAAGGACACTATATTTATTTGTTCGTCCACTGCTGTACGGTACATTAGAATACGGAAAACTTATCACTAACATTGTGTGACACTAATGTCATCTGCGCTCAGGGTCCGCTATGACAGTTTTGCTGAGTTTTAGTATATCCCCCAAGTTACAAAACCATTTTGAAAAAATGCATTGAATAAAATGTATTATCTCAAAATATTACAATTATTGACAACCCTGGAACTTATTTGTGTTTAAAGTCATAGTCGGTTTATAATGGCCGCCCGAACCGAACCGAACGCGCAAATATAGAGGGACAGGCGGGGCGGCTCATTAGCTATCTTATATTAATTGTCAATAGTTTTTTGGCGGACACATTTTAGGCAGCAGTAGATCGGTAGGTAGGGCGGTTAGCCGGTAGTTTAGGTAGTAGAAGTAAAACTTGAGGTGCATAAGAGTATCAATGATATCTACATGAAAAAATGATTTCGAATTTAGGCTGGCTCACATAGTCTAATATAATAAGTGAATGGAAATTTCGTCCAGCGTGGACTCCTAGTGCTGTGAGGTACCTGCGTCATGTCGGCCAGGTGGTCCCACCCCAGCTGGTGGTACGCCTCCACGAGCCGCTCGTCCACCTCGCGCGACGGCCGCTCCTCCTGGATCTTGGTGAGCAGCTTCACGGCGCGCCCCCAGTGCTTCAGCGTGAAGCAGTGCCACACGCCGTAGTGGATCGCCTGCGACGACACACTATTTAAGCCCACCGCTCTAACCTCGAGCGTTCGTAGTCAGAAGGCTAGATATCGGAATCAAATGACTTAGTAGACTTTTAGTCCGGGAGAAAACCGGTTTACCGTTCGTAAAGGATTCCAAATATTAAAATACAGCGAAAACATTAATCACCTGATAATTAAGAGTATTGATGTGTCGGTACTACTTATACACGTGTACACTTATATACAATATTGAGGAGAAGCTATGACATCACGCTGTGACTAATAGCAGGGGAGCAGCAACGACAAGTGATACAAAAACGGGAAAATAATTTATATGGCAAAACAATGTGGGCGGGGTCGGCTAGTACACTACGTAACGACTTATTTATTAGGTAGCGGTGACGGTGACGGTACCTTGGTGTCGGTGATGTCGGTGAACTTGAGCAGGTCGGCCCAGTTGGCCCGCAACGCGTCCGTGATCCGTTCCCTGGCGGCAGTCCCGTCGGCCACGGCCCGCAGCCGGCACAGCGCCGTGCCCTTGCGACACAGCGCGTCCACGAGGTACCCGCGCTGCTTGTCCTGCTCCCTGCGATACACGTCCGCACTCTTTAATGGCCCTTACTTATATCTATACAATACTTACACAGATGACATGGCTTACTTAAGTAATCACTACTCAAGAAGTCATCCAGTTTGAGTGACGTTTCGCTATATTGGTCAATATGGCGACTGCGATTTTTCTGTCAGCACTATTAGAATTTAACAAATTAATGGATTTAAACGAATTATGCGGATATATGTTGTCGACTCGAAATTTTTATTTTTTTATGTTTTATTCCTTAGATAAGGTTGCGATCGAGTCTACCGTACCCCGGCACGAAATTATTAATATAGATAAGTTTCGTCTGTCATGTCACAACACCAGTGACCACCCCCCACCAGGCGACACCAGATGCTATTGACACAGACAATCCACTTACTGTTTGATCTTGGTGGCGTCGGGCCGCACGTCGTTCTTCATCCCGAGGTACGCCAACAACTTGTCCTGGTCTATTTGTTTTATTACCTGAAATTAATTCAACAACACAATTCATTCACTTTAAAAAAAAAAAAAAAAAATGACTTTATGTGAACGTTACTTTCGTGGATAATTATGTATCGCAACGTATGTCTTAGATTGAAATGTCAGTTAGCAATACAATACCATAGATATATCACAGTAGGGGAGCCAGCGAAAAACAAGAGAAAGCAACTGAGGAAATGTCTGGAGCAAATGTCTCTGTTTTTTGGCGCGTACGAGACAAAGATAAGTACGGGTCTCTCATGTTTTATCTTTCATTATTCGTTAAAGTATGTGGTCTCCTACTCTACGTACAATACACCTGCGACAGGCGGCTCGCTACAATACATAACAGAGACAAACGTCTCACGTCCGTTGTAGTCATACGCCTATCGTATCGAGCACGTTGCACACACGCAGTAGAAGCTCCCATATCAAGTGGTGTAAGGTAAGTGGACTCACCTTGTCCGATATGGCGATGAGCTGGTCGCACCACGCCGTGGTCACGTCCGGCTGCTGGTTGGCGTGCGGCAACCTGCACCGCGGCACACATTAGCACATTACATCGGACACATTAACTCACACTATAATTCTCGACTTGTTGTTTCCGATGAACATTTTGCTGTTGACCCTAGCGGCACTTACAGCTTCGCGCGGACAGAGACGCGAGCTTGGAACGCTCAGCCGGAGAACTTAAACTAGCGAAAAGGTGCTGGACAACACCAAAAAACCCGGACAACGCAGTAGAAGGGGCGCTGGGGTTTTAAGTAACTTCGATGACACTGTCAACAGGCTCAGTTCAAAAGCTCCAATGGTTCTAGCGAAATGGATAGCGAAAGGGACGAGGAGAAGCTGTCGTGAACACCGCATGGTATACGGACAGGTACCGAACCCAACAGTTTTTCAAAACAGTTAAGCAATGACTATTTCTTCTATGAACTGTACATACTTCTTGGCGTCGGTGGGCGAGTCCACTCCGTGCAGGTAGGCCACGTGGACGGCGAGGGACCCGGGGAACTTCTCTAGCGCCTCCTCGTACACCTGCTCCAGCTTATCGCCTTCTGAACATACAAAAAAGCACGCGTCACACACACGAACTAAGCTATCGAACAATACTTATACTTATAACCATAGGAATGTAATTAAAACATACATATTTAAGTAACGAAAGCTATCTTCTTATTCGACACAGATAGTTTACACAATATAACAAAGGTGAGGAAGGGTCGTCCCTGTAGTTCGGAACCAGAATGCGAGCTTCGGCATCTCCTGCCTGTCGTAACAGGCGGCTTTCGAGGTTCCGGTCGGCTACAGTGGGAGCTCGAACCATCCACTAGCAGCCTCGAGACTACGGTGCGTGTGGGGCTGTGGGTGTGTACCGTCGTCAATACGGACGATTCCCCATGGACACTGATTGACTGGTAAGTAGGTGAGGTGCAGTGCAACATAACAGTGGGTAAGGACGGACCCAGCTTGGGCAGCCAGGCGAGCACGAGGTCGCGCGCCGCCTCCAGGTACTCGTCGTGCGGCGCGGGGCGCTCCTCCTTGGGCGCGGCGGCGGCGGCGCGGTCCCGCGGGGCGGCGGCGCGACGCGATTCGCACGGAGCCAGCGCCAGAGCGTACACGTCCACCTTGCGCGCCAGCTCGTCGCGCGCGAACGTCACCGTGCCCGTGAGCACGTGGCCCGCGCCCGCAGCACGCCCCAGCCTGCCAACACACGTGCTGCGCGTTACACCACTACGCCATTACACGTCTACACATCTACACATCTACCTACGTATTACTGTATCGACTTATGTAATTATATAAATCGTATCAGCAGCGGCCCCGTGAGCCAGTATTGGTCTTACTTACTATGTAACCCGACGGATAGCACGTATTGTTTGGGGCAAGAAGCTAGATTGAAGGCCTAAAACACTTTTGTATCGCGAGGAAGAAGAGCGAGTCCACCGCTTTGTATATTCGACTGGAGTGTGAAAAGGTTGCTGCCTCCTTGTACTTTTGCAAAGATGATATTGATATAGAGAACATTATGCACTTAGATCGTGATTTAAATACTAACTGTGTATAAATATTATACAATACCAGTGAGTTTCGTACAAGCGACCTCTATTTAATACGACGTTGTGGTTTAAGTAAGCATACGGCACTCTACTCACTTATCGGAGGGCGGCGGTGCGAAGTACAGAGGTAGTAGGTTTCCGCTGGCCAGTGATGCCGTTGTGAATTTTTTCCCACCCGTTAAAGCCTGAAATATAAATATGAACATTACCAAACAAACTGCACACAGCAAAGATACTCCAGCTCAGTTAACGGTATCGAATAAAGGAGCTTCCCCTTATGCGCCTGATGGATGCCGAGGGGTTTTTGTTGGATAGAAATACTTCATCACCCAAGACCTTTCCCTGGAAAGATCGGAAATTTTGAGTAGATTTCCCCTCGATACTAAAAAAACCTACCCGGTGGTCGATACCAAGATGTCAGAGATGTTACTGTTAGATGGGTCATTACCCCAAACAGAGGTTCGTATGTTTAATACCTGCGACTGCGAGCAGTAGGCGTCGAGCGTGAGCGGCTGCGGCAGTCGTTGCTGCAGCACAACGGGCAGCTCCTGCAGCCGCTCGAGCAGCGCGCGGCTGTCGTGCCGCACGCCCAGCCTCAGCGTGTACTCGCCCTTCTCCAGCTTCACCGAGTACTGTGAACGGACGCGACACGTCACACAACTCCCGCCTACAACGCACGTACGTACACGCACTCACGTACACGCGCACCTACACAACGTTGCAATAAGCAATCTGTTAACTTTATACACACTATGTCCCACTGTCAGTGTCAAAGGATATGTTTGTCTTATGTGCTTTTGTTGTAATGTCTGTCTGTCTCTGTTTTAATAACGTCTCATATTTAAATTATCGTCTCATTTAATAAATCACACGAGCAACACAAAGTATTACACACAACTCGATACCTTCCTAGACAGAAGAAACTCTCTCCCTTAAAACTAAAACCCTTTACGGTGGCAAGGTCTCTGACCTGCCTGGGTTCCTAATTGGCTAAACAATCTCCTTCTAGAGTTTACCGTGAAATTTTTTGACGTGTATTTTTTGCTTTGTCGGAGAGACAGAAATAAGAGACTATTCCGTTAACTCGTTGATTGGTAATATGTCGGTGATGCCTTTAGCGCTGCGGATGTCAAAAGATGACGGTGACCGCTCACCATCAAGTGGTCCGATTTCTGATTTGCTGGTTCTTAGCATAAATAGGCCATGCAAAGGCCACGGTTACATCTGAAACAATCCCAATAAGTGAGCTACGACATCAGTACCAAGTGACCAACCATACGGTGGTGTTACCTTGGAGGGGTACGCGTCGCCGACGGCCATCAGCTGCTTACAGCTGTTGTACAGCATCCACAGCTGCGACTCGAACTCCGACTCGTACAGCATGTCGCACAGCAGCGACGCGATGGGCGACACCTATAGCACGCGCGTCATTTATCATACTTTAATACATCTAGCCATCGGCCCTTTAAGGTCCACGGTGGACATGGGCCTCCCTTAAATAATTCAGTGAAGCGAAATTTTTAAATCCCTTTTTACGAAAATTAGGCAGATGGATGAGTATAAAATTTGACACAGTTAAAAGTTTATATGGAGAAGGAGTGTATGTACACAATTTGCTTTATAATTTGCATTAGAAATTCAGGAATGAATCACTAAAATCGTTACAAATACTATGACACATGTAGGACTAAAGACAATAATTATATTTTATTGATATATTTATACAACAACAATAAATATCTTTCAGCTGGAATAGACCTTCTCCAAAACAATCAACAATCAGACACTCAGACATCAGCAACCAAACAGAACAATTTTTATAAATTACCATAACCAAACTGATAGGATAGCCCTACTTAAGATAGGAACAGAAGGCACAGTCTGCAAATATCGACACTTTATTTCGTTTCAATGAACGGTAGCCAATTAATATCCACTAACCTCAGTGGCCTTAGCAATGTGGAAGGTGTAAGTGTTGATGAGCTGGTAGATTTGTTTGGAGGGCGGAATGACGTCCCGGCTGGTCAACGGCGTGATCTTTGAATCTGTTGGCCTGAAACAATACAACACTGTGATACTTATTTCTTCCATTACTTCAGACTAAAGTAAACTTATTTATTACGTTTGTAGTCTCCCAGACAAAAATCTTAGCGGTTAGCGTTCACTATCATATTCACTGACAAAGGTGTTGTGACAGTATATTTTCCTGCTCACAGTAACAAATTCAAATTTCTCAAATTTTGGACCCCATTTTATGAAAATTGCGCGGACGTAGGAGAATGAAAGGCACACTCACAGTTTATATGTGAAGTGTAGAACGCTAATATTTTTCAATAATAATAATGCTTAAAAAGTACTATAATGCTTTTGACATACCACCTACAGGCGTGCTCAATATACTCTTTTGTTGTCGTTTGCCGTTTATTATGCAAATGACAATGGCGGCTGGCAAAAAGTTTCATGCGTATTTTCGTAGATATCGTAGATTGTGTAGAAGTGTAAAAACTACATAATAATACGCAGGTATAGAACACTTATTTTTAAACAATTTATGATTGAATTTCAACCATTATGTGACTAGCAGATCACTAGTTATAATTAGTTGACACCATTCTTTCCACTTTTTGTATAACAATCTCATGTCCAAACAGTAGTCATCAGATTTGCAACATCAGGTGCTGAGAATGCCGCGCCAGCGTGACCGACCTGTAGACGGGCTCGCTGTACTTGAGGTGCGCGGCGGGCTGCACGTCCTGCAGCCGCAGCGCCGCCAGCACCACGCCGCCCAGCGCCTGCGCGCCCATCTGCAGCCGCTGCCCGAAGTCCGGCTTCAGACCGTGGAACTCGATCGAGTAGTCCACCGACATGTCGCCGATGTTCGCCCAGTACTTCGCTATCACCACCTCCACCATCACGCCGCCCTGACCACAGCGTTCCGATTAAATGCTGTTTCTTGGAATATTCTACAGTGCAATCCGTTTATAATGACATCGAAGGGAATTAATAAACACGTCATTATAAGCGGACGTCATACAAAGG
>DWPQ01001504.1:0-12152 GCA_018251795.1 Perichares adela | reverse complement strand
AGTTCTCACACAGGGCCGGCGTTGCATTGGCGACTCCTTCGGTGTTGCTCATGTCCATAGGCGACGGTGACCACTTATCATCAGGTGGCCCGTCAGCCTTTCGCTAGCCCTTATGGCAATAAAAAAAACATACATACAGCACACAGAAAGAAAACAACCTATAGGTACTTAAAATTAACAAAATTAAAAGATCTGTTTGTGTGCTGTAACATGAGCCTTGACCTGGTCCGGACTCAGCGATAAGCTTGGCCTAAAAGGTCACACCGCTGGTTTTCTGTCGGGCCAAAGAAAATAGTTCGATCAGCAAGACTTTTTAACAAACTTGTTAATAGACTTTGCATATTTCTTGTTATTCATACACTCTTCATATATGGTTGGGTGATGTCGCGACCGATTGTCGTGCCATCGCTTCTTGCGAGGTTGAGTTTAGGAGGCTGGTAAGCCAAGCAAGGATGCATCTAACAGGACGGATTTAGTGTTATTCACGCGTCCGTTGGTTAGCTGAGTATTTCAGGGGTCGACTTGCAGTTAGTGTCTCTTACGATATAAATATTGGCAGTGATACCCTAGTTTAGACGTTGATCTCCCGACCGGGAGGTCAAGCAATCGAGTCCGGTACGCACTAATAATTTCCAAGTTATGTGCGTATTAGAAATTAATTATCACTTCCTTCGGTGAAGGAAAACATCGTGAGGAAACTTGCTTACTGAGAGTACTCAATAATGTTCTCTTAAGTATATAGTCAAATCGTACTTGGTCAGCGTGGTGGTCTTTACCCTTAAACCGACTTAATATGAAAGTTTAACGTCGAATTCAACGAAATTATGTTGTAAACACACTCATACCGCAATAGGATTCCCTGTATCGCGGGTAGCATAGACAACGTATATAACACATAACTAACACCCATGACCTGAGAATCTGGGTATCTGCCCCGGCCGGGAATCGAACCCGGAACCCGGGACCGGGAAAATATTGTTGAGGTACCAATAATGGAACGGAATAAATGTTTCTTCTGCTTGTAGACCCAAGTCCAGCCGTCGGACTATTAAATGTTGTTATGTATGTTACATATTGGTAGTGAATTCCTGCACAATAAGTCAATAGGGTTGTAAATATTGCACGTACGCCTCGCGGCGTGGTGGCCGGTGTTTTATTACCGGACAGGTTGCGTGCGCCAGTGTTTGTTCTTGTTGGTAATGTTTACCACGATACCCGGCACTCTACGCCAGTAACTGTTATCGCTCAAAGCGTTTTCGACAATTTTTTAGCGATACATTTGAAAACGAAATGTGATTTTTTTTTCAAAGTTGATATGCTATTGTTTTGACAATCATCATTATCATCACAACCCATAACTGTCCCACTGCTGGGCTCGGGTTTCCTCTCACACTGAGAGGGTATTGACAATCAAAATAGAAAATGTTGTTTTCGCTAATCTCAGAGGTAGATGGAGATAGGTATGGAATAATATAGTGACCGCATTTAGTTTTTGTTCTCTTGCCTCAAGGTTGTCTGGCAGAAAATATTCTAAGCATTAAGTCCGCCCTTTGTACAAAATTGGGCAAAAAAACGTTGAAATAGATAACACGGCCCACGACGATACACAAACACACTCAGCATTAGTTGGAATAGTCTCCGAATTTAAGTAGAATATCTAAATACGAAATGACAACGAATTATTTACCTGAACAGTCGAAGAACTATGCTAAAGGGGTAACTAGTAAGTGGTCATTATCGCTTATGTTACATCACACTTTGTCGGCCAACAAAAAAGAGTCTTATTGAGCAAGAGTCAAGGGAGAAGATTCCGGACGGCTCAAAAACTACCCATATGTAAGTCACTTAGCGGGAAAAAATTCCGGGCGGCTCAAAATTACATGTAAATCACTTAACTCCTGGACCGATCCTGGATGATATAGAAGAGTAAGAGACTAAGATGCTCGAAAACAATTCTAAAGGAACAATATATTTTGTCTATGCGGAACTCTCAGAGTACAAAACCGACTTGGAGTTAGCTCATTTTTATTCCTGAGCGGCTTTTGTCAGCGTGACGTATAAGTCGACATCTTTGTGTTTGTGGCAAGGACGAGACAATTTTGTAAGACAAAGCAACGACTGTCTCATTTACAGTTTAGACTTGCAGTGAATGGTGAACATACGAGTACTTGTACAATTGTACGATACTGATTGGTGACGAGTCTTCCAGATTCATAGATGATTCTTAGAGTGAAATCTATTACCCGCTTTTAGACTTATCTTAGTTTGCTTTGGTAGCATTATGGACTTTCGTTTCCATATTTCAAAACATTACTTCGACATAGCCTTTTTTTTTCGAGACGTCCCAACGCACATCTTTTCCGTTCATGATGGCATGCGGCCATATGCGATCTTTCCCGGAGCTGCTGGTGGACGGTTCGAGCTCCCACGCTAGCCGCCCCTAAAGCTCCTTTTAGTCGCCTCTTACGACAGGCAGGGGATACCGTAGCTCGTATTCTGGTGCCGAGCTACAGGGACAGAAGTATTACCTATGATCCCCTTTTTTTTGGTAATGGGGGGAAATCATAAGATACCTGACCTTTCTAATGAAATGGTTACCTTTAACCTGTTAAGGTAATGTAGGATTTCTGCATGGTTAGAAATAGTAGATTTTAAATTACACATACACAAAATCAATTCATTTGTATTTTGTATGTTTTTTAACTTTTAGCCAGAAAACCCATTCCTAATGGGACAGCGCTTACCAACCGCCGCCAAGAAAGGATACGACGTGCGATCGATCTAACAACATAAAATTTTAGAAATAAGTCACTTTTAATCATTCTGAATGTGTATTTAATTTTGGAGTATACTGCTGTATCTTGTACCGTTTACAATATATCTTATTTCTATTAGCGATGCAAAGTTAACGCGTTGTCATAGGGAAAATGGAGACGGAATATTTATATTTTTTATCTTAAGGAAATGAATCGTTTTGATTGATATGTAACGGAAAGCAACAGTTTCTAAATATAAAGGATACAACACGTTCGCTGCGGCACTATTTTTGGTATACTTTCCATTACTGCGTTACGAGGCGTTTTAAACCTTGTACCGAAACCAGACAATGTCGAGGCTTACTAAAACCCACTGCCTCTAAGATCATATCAGTAGCACGTTTCAAATGTATATTTATCTCTTTTCTACATTCATTAAATGGAAGATACACCATCCGCACGACAGAGAAGTCTACGTTTATGCATGCCGCACCACAAGCGAGATACGGACAAGGCGTATTAGACCTAGTTTAGCACTGAATGTGTTAAATAATAGATAGCACGTTACAGAATGTCGATAAATATGATTGGTTGGATTCCACCATTCGATAAGAGATGAGCGTGAGAGAAGAGATAGCGTTACAGTTTTACTACCGTTTTCTCTGAAGCTGGCATGTATGAATTCTAAGGTGTAAACAATCTGAGCACGGCTGATCTCAATGTGTTAAATAATAGAGAGCATGTTACATAATCTCGATAAAAAGGATAAGAATGTTAGATTCCACCATTCGATAAGAGATAAGCTTGAGAGAAGAGATAGCGTTACAGTTTTGCTACCGTTTTCTTTGGGGCTGGCATGTAGGAAGTCTGAGGTGTAAACAATCGGGGCACGGTTGATCACTTTGATCACGGCTGATCATTTTGAAAGGAAATCTTTGGTGTAATCTGATACGTTTGTTAAGAACTCCAAAAATATGTGTTACATTATCATACCTTGCAGTTGTACACATTTGCTGTTTCGAAGTTAATTTTAATTTCATTAGTGTCCTTGAAAAATTGTGAAATAGCCTTTTCGTTATAGTTACGAAACAAATCAACGATTACAATTAACTATGAGTGGATATCTATTGGAGGCGCTTCTAAATTTGCATCGCTAATACAACCCGTCCACTTGTCAAATCTCTTTAGAAACCAAAAAATACACAAACTATTTTAAACCACGATGAAAGTCATAAAAGGATTGTGTTTCGCTGTCTATAAAAGCGTTTAGAGTAATAAAATATACTACTCTAGTAAAATAAAAGCAGCTGGCAGCAAAACCAATTGGATTTTAAAAGTCATATCTAGTTGTCGTATCTATTTGGTCGTGTCTATTTGACAGGTGGACGGCTTCGATCTATCTCGACAGCATAAGTTAATGATAGTTAAGAAAACACCTTCGAAGAAGGATCTCACTAATATGCCGAAGTGTTTAATTAATAGTTTTGTCCTGTATTTTTTTTTATGATATTCCGTACTTGTATGAATACGTAAAGATGACGAAGTCTATCAATCTGAAGTTTGCTATTAAATTCAAAAACTTAAATTTTACTAATCAAAGTAAATATCAAAGTTAACTCTCGTTACAACTCTTTTACAACGCTAATTAAGTAAGTATCAATATTTCATTTGGCTAAAATTTCCTCTTGCTAATTCTTCTTAACTTTACCTTTGCATTAATTTGACAAGAAATACATTGCCACAATTGCCGAATATTAATATTGTTTAACAAAATGTAAATATTAATGTAAAATTAATTATGAATAAGTAGTATTTAAGGTTGTACATTCCCCAAAAAAACTCGTTTCGAAAGAGGACACAATATTAAAATAAGGAGTAGTAAAAACAATCATTAAGTATCTATTAATGGTAGATTAGATAATAAAAATAGAGGCTATTAGGTATATATTTAAGCGGTATGGTGAACGGAAAATTATTGGTTCGATTGACATGTTTGAAAATACTCTTGTCAAGAAAAAATACTTTATTAACAGAGTTCCATTTCAATTAATGAAACCATAATTAAATCAATTGACATTACAATGGAGTTAGCCTTTTTCAATATACAAACATGTATAATGTAATTAAAAAATATTATAATAAAAAAAATCCTGTGATCATTAACAGAAAATAAATATGTAGTTGAATATAGATCTTACCCCAAGGCGCACCACATAAGAAAAAAATAATTACAATAATTTTCCGCTCCATACAAACTGGGACATAATTTCCCTCAAATATACCTAGTTAGTATTAAACACAATGGACATAAATCAATGAGAATTTTAGGTAACACTGTAAATAGGATTAAGTCTAATGATTAACTTAAAGTAAGTAATTCATTCGCTATAACTATTTTACAACCGTATCTTTAGTTCTAATAAAAATGGTTTTTATTTATTAATTGTCACTATTTGGTTTTTATTAAATTTTACTTTATATTAAAGTAATTTAACATTGTGTCACCTTTGAGTGAAATTGAAAGTCAAATTCAAAATCTGAAGAATTACCAAATTCTGCCAATAACAATACAGGTTTAAATGAAAACTAATGTATTCCAATCCATGACTCGATGGCAATGTAAGATGAATAAGAAAAAAATAAAAAACTACGTGACAATATGGAATTACGCATAAAATATGATCAGTTTTAAATTAAAACTGCGTACGTATGCATATAAAAATAGACTCATATAAAGGAAATACGATTACGTAAGTTACAAAATGATAATATATCTAGGAAATAAACTTTAAGGACTTTATAATATACCGATGATATCAACAAATTCGAAATATTTCAACCTCACCATCAAGTCCTTTTTATACATATACCCAGCGAGATTTAAATTACAATAAGTTTTCAAATTAAAAAAATCACCAAGTCGCGTCCAGAAAGAGAAAATTTTGAGTTGTGGACTATATGTATAACAGTATTATAATAACTTGAATACTCACTCAACACTTTTCTGATTTGGATGGGACTTGCAGGACTAAGGAAACTTAAAATCTTAGCTAATAATTCGGAGTCCGATGAAAACCAGGATTTTTGTAGCGACAGTCAGACGTAAGGCAGAGGGGTAACCTAATGTTGAAGAGACATTTATGAACGTATCCAATGTGATTAGAAAATTTCATTCTACAGTTTAAATAGATGTAACAGAAAGGATTGTGAATAAGCATGTAGGGGATCTTTCAAGTCCAATGAATGCGCAAGAAGCAAAGAAATTACCTACATCACAAATAAAACCCTTACCCGATCGGTTATTTATCTGTAACAATTATGTAATTTAAAAACATGGGTTATTAATAAATTCTATCGTGCGCAGTTTTATCACTAAACCAGACGAAAATAAGTGAACTTTGGCAAAAAGATCTAACGGTATTCATGTATTTGACTTTAATAAAAACGGTGTAAGGTAATGACAATATTAATTTTTCGATACTTCAAACTGAGTTTTTGAAATATCAATAAAACTACGATTTAACTTTTTTATTAGCGTTTCTGTTATTCTATACGCTTAACTTGTAATGTATAATTATGTATATGTAAAATATATCCAAAAAGAAATCGCACGAAGTTGCAGTTTAAAGAAAAACTATACTACGTTACTCGCGATTCGCATAATAACGCTTTGCTTTAGAAAAACAAAAACTCTTCTTTTTTTATTTTATATCAACGTAAAAAGGCATCCTTGTTTCTATTTAATCTTCAATCTTATATATAATTTTTCCTATGAATTTTCTTCAGTGCCGTACTTAAAACTTCTCCTTCTCCTATCCTCATCTCTAACTTTTCTGGATTATTTGATGACTTTATAACTTCTCTTCCTCCTATCCTTATCTATATTTAACTTGTCGAATTTTTTTGATGATCTAATAAACTTCTCCTTCTTCTATCCTAATCTATACCTTACTATTCTATTATTCTATGAGTGGAGACTGTTTCTTCAAATTTCGTCTTTCAGTATTTTATGTTAACTGTCCAATCCTTCTTCACGGCCTTTCCAAACTCTTACTCTTGTCCATAGGAAAGTACTTTTTCTTTCTTCGCATTGTTATATCTTATTTTTTTCTTAAGATGTTCAGTGGTGAATCTTCTCTTTATTCTTCTCTTTCGCTAAGGTGCTAATTTGAGCGTATATAAAACACAATTTAAACAACAACACCAAAATTCACGCTGATAAGTCTTCCTCAGTAATATTTTAACTGTACATAACAACTAAGTGCCCTAAAATAAGAAAAATCTCGGTAAACACCTTCTTATTAGAACAGTAAGTGAACACTTATAAAGCTGTTGAATAAATTAGTATCACAGATACTAAGAAATAATATTTATATTAAGTTTCAGTTCTTATCTAACTCTTCAATGTTTATATAGTAAATTTACATTAACTGTAAATTTATTATTTTAACAGGCTTTTTAGTTTTTCTAAACTGAAATTATAGTACAGGAGTCAAAATAGTCAATCGAGATTTGGTCAGTAGATGGAATTTATTAAATATGGGAATTTTACAACTTTTCTATTGATCATACTGTATCAATAAATGAAAAATATTAATTGAATTAGCATCACATCAGACGTTCTATGCAGTGACACAAATGCTACCTCAATTTATGTCGGCATAAGAATCACTTTCAGGCTGTACTTTATGTACTAGCAAATCAACTTCGAAATGTTTGGCCGCGTTTCGGTTTAAGTGTCGAAGAGCCAGTCACAATGTGATATTCTACTTACTACTTGGTCGACACCGCAGTGATATTTTCGGTGTCACCGACATTCATGGGCGACGGTGATCGCTTACCATCAGGAGGTCCGTCTGCTCGTTTGTCGACTAATAAACTGCTCTGAACAGACACAAACTGAATTCAAGCGTATGGCAACAGTTGTTAATCTAAATTTCTCCAAGGATCTAATTTTGAATGGCCATATTGACTCCATGTTCAAAATATAATTTCAATGGCGTGTCAAGTCTAGTCATTAGAATAAGCTTTTATGTAAGTAAAGTATAATAAACTAAAAGTTTGAGTCAAATATAGTGTAAAAGTACCTTACAGGCGCCTTATGAAATTATCCTTAGTGTAAATAGTTAAACGAATAAAATATATTTTTATAGAAAAGTGACAAAATAAAAAAAATATATCTCTTTTAGTATTATTTTTGTACATAGTTATAGCGATATATGTAGATTTACGTGTAAATTGACAAAAAAATCATAAAATTAACAAAAATACAAAAACAGTTACTTTACATTTTTGTTATTTTTGTATATAAATTCTATCTAAGCATAAGTATAAAAGCGGCCATTTTAGTAAGTATGTCATCTCTAATTGATTTATATTGTTTTATCATTAGCATAAGATGTCATTTTCTAAAGTATTTATCTATTTTACTGAAAGATCACCTGTAACCGCAATTTCATTACATTTCATTAGTGCTTATGGAGCTGATGGACTGTCATGATATTTGCACTCATAGGCTCAAAAACAGGTGAACTGAGGGCAATTTAAACACTGGCTCATATTTTACTTATAGCTATTAATTGATTATTAACTTAATCATCATTAATACCAAACAAAACTCGCAATAGGACGACCTAACACGTGATAGCAATCTTTATCCACTATCATCGCGTGAGGAATAAAAACCACGAGCATTAATGGGTTTTAACAGAATGATTATTGGAATCCCAGTTTAATTATAACAATATTGATTACCGCACAGATTACTATCAGCCCTTATAAACTGTGGAAATAAGAATCATTCAGAAACTTATAAAATATTAAACAACAATACGCCATTTACAACATAATTGCAAATCACGTGAATAATAGTAAATATTAACAAATATCAATTAAACCCTCCATTGTTCATTTATACAGCTTTAAAGCCCTCAGTTATCTTTCAAAAGTTCACTTACATCAGAACTTAGTTAAGAAATTGTATTAACACTTTAGTTGTCTCATTAATTATAGGTGGCAGAGGTGGTAACATTTATACATATAAAAACCAGATGCCACAAACGTATTTTAAGGAAATTAGTCATAGTTAGAATATAAATAATTAAGTAGTCTTAAGCAAAACAAAAAGCAAAAAATCAACAAAAAAATCAAAAAAATTACAAAAAATATTTATGATAAGAATATTAGTTATTAAGAAGTTTTCATATAAAAATAAAAAATCAAAAAAATATTAATTTGTACTACATTAATAAATTGATGCTGCGTATAAAGATTAAACAAACCACAATACCTCTGATACAATAAAATAACATTCATTAGTCACTGGATAGTGCCCTGTGTTCTAACACTAACTCTATAACTATAAGTCACTGAAACTTTTGTGTTAAAATCTTGAATACATTGAAAATATTCAGATAAGTAAGAGTTTCGGTTAATCTTAGTATTGATTTAATCGGAAGTAATTTCATTTCTTGACTCAATTAACGTAATTAACTTAATTTAATAATTAAATTAATTTTCAGAATTCATTTAATTCAATTAATTTAATTTCCTAATTAAACTGATTAAACTAACTAATTCAATCCATTCAATTACATCAATGTAATTCGAATTATTTGAATTCATCAATTTAATCAATATAATTAGAATATTTTAATTAATTAAACAAATTATTTTAATTTGTTAATTAATTGAGTGACATTCTGACTCTTGTGACGTCATTAACACGTGACAGCGTGACTAACGACATTCATATTAAATCTTTTGGAATTTACTCAAAGAAAATCGACAAGTGGAGATAAGTAATGAATAATTTTACAGTAAACATTTAACAACTTACACACTAAGCTGCGTTCAAGAAAGCTAAGTTTATATTTGAGCTTCATTCTCATTGTGTATTATAACAACAACACGGTTATCACAATGTAAATTTAACTGATTTGAATGCAACTTTTAGCACGTCCAAAGTTACTGTTGACAAATGAGAAATAAATTACATTCAGACTTTTGTGAAGCTTGTAACACGAGACAAGAAGGCTAACGGAATGAAAATATGAGCAATTTACGGAATTTACTCAACAAAAGTTGACGAGTGGAGCTAACTGATAATTTATTTTACATTAAACGTTTAACAGTTAAAATGTAACAACTTACACACTAAGCTGCGTTCAAGAAAGCTAAGTTTACGTTTGAACTTCATTCTCATTGTGTATTAAAAACAACAACACGTATTATTACAATGTAAATTTAACTGACTTGAATGCAACTTCTAGCAACTCCAGTTTTACTGTTGACAAATAAAAAATTAATGTCATTCTAAAGTTCAGACATTCGTGCATGTAACACGTGACAGGAAGGCTAACGGAATTAAAATATGAAGAATTTACGGAATTTACTCAACAACACTAAGCTACGTTCAAGAAAGATAAGTTTACATTTGGGCTTCATTCTCATTGTAACAACAACACGATTGTCACAATGTGAATTTAACAGATTTGAATGCAACTTCTAGCACTTCCAAAGTTACTGTTGACAAATGAGAAATAAATTACATTCTGACTTTTGTAAGGCATGTAACACGTGACAGGGAGGCTAACGGAATTCGAATATAAACAATTAATGGAATTTTCAAAGAAAATCGACAAGTGGAACTAAGTAATAATTTATTTTACATTAAACGTTGAACAGTTAAAATTTAACAACTCACACACTAAGCTGCATTCAGAAAAGATAAGTTTACGTTTGAACTTCATTCTAATTGTGTATTATAACAACATCACGTATTAATACAATGTAAATTATATTGACTTGAATGCAACTTCTAGCACCTCCAGTTTTACTGTTGCCAAATAAGAAATAAATTGTATTCTGACTTTTATGACGCATAAAACACGTGACAGTGAGGCTAACGGAATTCCAATATGAATTACTTATAGAATTTCTCAAAGAAAGTCGATAAATAAAGCTAATTGATAATTTATTTTACAGTAAACACGTAACAACTTACACACTAAGCTGCGTTCAAGAAAGCTAAGTTTACGTTTGGACTTCATTCTCATTGTGTATTATAACAACAACACGTATTATTATAATGTAAATTTAACTGACTTGAATGCAACTTCTAGCAACTCCAGTTTTACTGTTGACAAATAAAAAATAAATGACATTCTAAAGTTCAGACATTCGTGCATGTAACACGTCATGACAAACCGTATTGAATTATAACAAAACGAAAAGTAAGCGAGTGGTGCCATCTAATAAATATCCCGTACGCAATAATCTTTTGAAGTATACACCGGGATGCGTTTTAAAGAGATTGTCTAATAAATATCATTATACATTTGAACAAGATCATTATGTATAATCACTAGAAGTAATATGCACACAAATAGCACTGTTTTTAATGCAACTTCTAGTACTCGAATATTGTGGACTAAATAATCAATAATATTAATAATGCCTGTGAAAAATACGTTTGCTCATTACCAAAGTCAAATGTATTGTTAAAATACTAGCAGAAAGTTAATCCAAAAAAAAATCAATTACATATAAGAAATAATAATGCCAAGGGGAAAACATCAGACAAGACACCATGTCTAAAACAGATTATAGGTATATTTAATTCACTAAATGATCAATTATGGAATTTCATTCAATGGCGTTAATGACAAAGAACCGTAAGATATTTGACTACTTAAAAAACGCTATATTATTGTTAATATATAATTGTTAATTTTGATACTAGAGTCTTCTATCTTAAATTAGGTATTTAAAATATTTTGTTTAAATTGCATCGTGGTTGTTTTTTGAACTCACCAATACTATGAATTGTGAATCACTTGAGCCCTCTATATCTAAATTTCAGTCAATATCACTAAATTTATCCGACGAATACATACAATTTTGTTAGCAGATTTCACGCCACAAGAGTAAACTCACAAAAGACTAAAGTTGGAAGCTTGGAATCACGTGACAAATTGATCCTTTTCATATCTCTTTATCTATCAGAACGAGTTTTCATATGTAATTTTGGATCATCTTATATGTTGTTTAAGAAATCTGAACAGCGTGATGTAGCAGTGAATTTACTAGCGCCATCTATCGGCAATACCCTAAAATGATATTTCACATTTAGTTTTACCAAGTTGTATGTTGATACCATGTAGAATAAATGACTAAAATTGTATTTTTTTTAAAAGGTTTTATTTAGCTTGCCCTGTTTATTTATTTATTTATTTGGGTCAAATCTAGTGATTGAAGTTTAACCCTGTTCCTGTTCACCGATTGATCTGAAATTTTGTACACACCTGTGGTTTTGATAACAATACAATTAAATATAATCTGTACCGGTGTAAATCCAAGATGGCCGCCGCTACAAAATGGCGGATTACATATTTT
>DWPQ01001503.1:0-12152 GCA_018251795.1 Perichares adela | reverse complement strand
GAAAACGAGTAACGTGTCTAGCGCCCTATACTAGACTCGGGTCTTCTCTTACAGAAAAATATTTATGCTATGGTTTATACTCAACGTGAGCCAAGCACGGACTGACAGATGTAACACACCTTCGAGAATATCTTCAGAATTCACAAATACGAAGGTTTACTCGTGATGTTCTACTTCACTGAAGTGATAATTAATGTAATTTTAATAGAAAAATTGAAAAAAAATATTGCTGGATTCGAAAGCACATCCGCCTGTTGAGGAGATCAACGTTCAAACTACGAGGCTACGCTGCTCACTGCGTGTAGGACATTAAAAATATTTTTCCATCATGATCGCTTTTAATTTGTTTACAAGTGGCAGTAATTGGAACTGACGGCAGGGGGAAACTGTTTGAGTGCATTCGAACATGTCTGAGTTAGTTTACAAAACAAAGGACCCTTTGAATAAGCTCGCGCTTTGCCCATTACACCATCCTTCATTTTTCATTTAACTACAAATCTTTATATAGATGTTATTTTACTAGACATAATATAGAAGACTTTTAGCAATAACTCATTATTTTTCAAATAGGTTCTCTGTAGTAATTCGTTTGGATAATGTTTGCGGCAATCGTCTTAGTAAATTAATTAACCATTGTTAAATATATCGCAAGCGATATATCGTATTCGTAGAATATAAAAAAATGTGTTCAAACATTTGATCCATTTATAAATAGGTACATATAATTTTATATGTACAAGATAGTCATAATAAATAATTAAACCTATGTTTTCAACCGTTAACCTTACTTCGTCCTCAGGGGTACATTTTCCGCTCTGATTTATGTGGGTTCAACCTTGAGGTACTCTATTTAATAAAAACTCGAAATGGTTTTACAGTCGCTTAATAGCCAGGTATGCAAATAAAAAATCATCTACAAAGTAACTTTTCTTTTGATTTACTTGGAGGGGTTTCTTCAAAACATACCCAACTTCTCCACAGTGTCACAATAGTCTCAGTAGCTTTTGCACCAACCTTGCTCAAACTTCCAAACAAAATGAAGTAGCAGGGACAGATTAAAAAAATGGGATTTCTACTGATCGTACAGCCTTCACCGTTGGTTTGTTTAGTTATGTTTAGTTTTACATACACAGCCTCCTTATAATTTTAAAATAGAAAGATGAAGTGAGATCGTAATGTTACTATCAGTGTGTGATGCTGTTCCGACGAGGAAGTACGAGTACTTTAATAAAAGTTTATATGTTAAAGTAAATAAACAAAACATACCATTGATTTCTAATGGTAAATTCTTGTACGGTCGGGTTGGGGCAAAACGCAAGTTTTACCCGTTCCACCGAATCACTGTGACCATGGGAAAGTCGGCATGTGACGATTCATACTGTTGTATATTATGTCTGTATATTCTATATTCTGAAACTCGGGTATGAACTGTGCCATTAATTAACATTATTTTCTTTTTCTACATTTTTTATTTGCTTAAAATTTACTAGCAACCCTATCTCGCTTCTAAAAACACATGTTTCGGATTTAATTTAAACTGAAATGAAAAAGTAATTGCATAACGTAGCTGTTGTGTTATTTAAAACATTAATAAATTGTCTATGCCTGTTTCCATTCAAATTACAAATTTAAAAACGATTCTGCCGTGTCATACCGTTAGTACATTCCACTTCTTGCAACTGATTTCAAGTTTACAGACACCTCAATATTATTTATTGGTACGGATTTTGTAGCTATTAAAATTAACAAATGTTATGTCATTATTCACTTTCTATAAGTTAAAAAATAATAGCCGAAGTGGGCGGGGCCGCGGGGCACGGTTAGTTAGTCAGTGGGATAATGTACAGTTCGTTAGCGAGTAGTTTACATTGTAACAGTACTCATATCGCTGCTCGTGTTAGGGTTGTCACTCGCAGTTGTACCTGTACTTATGATTATACCATTTGAAATACAAAGAAAAAAGACACATATAGCTGTGCCCGTAGGTTTGCCCGCATGGATATCACACATACTAGTCACAAAGTATTCTAGCTTAAATCTGCGGGAATTCTAAGAAAAAGTAGCTTATTTGATGCTCCACAATGTCCTCTATCTTCCAATACAAGTCCCGTCGAAATCGGTCCAGCCGTTCCAGTAATTAGCCGGAACAAACAAACAGACTGACAAAAACTTAAAAAATATTCAGTATACGTACTGTGTATACACACATGCATTTGGTTATAAAGCTGTTATTTTAATATTGAAAACCCCAATTTTACTTATTTGTTAACGATGAACCATCTTTTAATCCGAAACGGCTAGTGGATTTTGTAAAAATGTACATGTATCAAAGGATTAACGTAGTAATTTCTTAGGCATGACAAGTAATGCGTAGAACACACGTATATACATAATTACATATATAATTTAATCTTTATTGAACTATTGAAGAAACTTTAATAAACATTGAGCGACAAGCAGTCATAGCCTAGAGATTTGAACGTTGGTCTCTCGAATGGGAGGAGATGTGTTCGAATCCTGGTTGCACGAATAATTTCAAAAGTTACGTGCGTATTAGAAATTAATTTTCATTGTTTTCTTTCACCGGATATGGAAAAACATGAAGAGAAAACCTTCACACCTGAAAATTCTCACTTCAAAAAATGAACAGTTATAATCAAGTAGACTTGCTGATTTTGTATCAATACAGTTTGTAGAAAACAAATTATTTGTGACTAACTCATTCATCAATGATATTGCAACCAATATTATTCAAAAGTTCGTAAACGGGTGGCTAGGAAATTTTTGATATTTTCTCATCGTTAAAAATATGTCTTCTGATGAAAATCCGGTTCAGGTTGGCCAGCAAACAATAAATGCGGGAAGTCCCCTCACTAGGTTGTCGGCGTGCCAAGTGACGTAAACACAATAAAAACACAATAGAATGGCTTATCACTTACAAGCGATTTATTCCAGCCACCCTAAAGAAAGGGAGGCAAGTTGGGTATTGAAAAAATACCTCCACATTTGAGAGAATGAGAAATAAAACGTATATCTTCTGTAATACACATCTGCTCTAATGTATGTCTGTTTTGAATATTCCAGTATGCAGTATGCTTTTCTATTTTACCTGTTAATGTATTTTAGGGGTTTTGGTTTCAAAAATAGTCAAGGTTGACTAATTCATTCATTTAAAATTAGTCACCTTGACTAATTTTGAATGAAAAATAATGATTTTTTTTTTTACGATAACACATGACAAACAAGCTGATGGGTTATCTGATGGCATGTTGTCACTGCCATCTGTACCACCAACGCGTAGTGCATTAAATATACTATATCTTTGTCAAATCTGTGGAGGTATTAGAAAAAGTTAGCGTTTCTCACACAGATGTTGGCCTAAAAAATCCCATATCCAACCAAAATTATTTTTACCTTTTCGATATGTTTTTTGTACTTTGAATGTTAGAATATAAAATTGATGTTTTTAATAAAGTCTAGTTATATGTATTTGAAAACAAAAGCTTGTTATTTTTTTTTCCTTTGTACATCTCATATAGCTTGTCATAAAACATTAGCCTATTTATTATTTTAGTATTTGGCAAGTGGCAACCCTGTCAATGTGGCAACTGTAGTTAATGGTAGTGAGTTAAAAACTGGGTCAGTTGAACCTAGTATTACCAATAACAGTAGGTAATTATGAGTACTAAATTCCAGTGCATTTACTTAAGTCACCAGCATAAAATCATGAGTAATTTTTTAATGTACTTTGGGATTCAGATTAGGTATTTTGACACTAACCTCACGTTTTGTCTATCAAAAAATAATAATCGGACAAAGCAAAAAATATCCTAACTGTTTGAGGATTCGAAAGAATTTGGAAATTAATAATCATTTGCGGTGAGGAAAAACACGTGAAGAAACTTAATTGAACAAGCTATGATAAGTTAATTTATGTTAAGAAGAGTGGTTAAATTGTTCACAAGTATGTAATGTATCTGATACCGAAGAAGTAAGAGTAGAGTTCTAATAGATAGATAAGCTACTTTTTTTAGTGCCTGGAGAATCTGAGTTTACCCAGTCTTTCCTTTGAAAGGTATTGAGTATAGGGTCATGTGAGATTTCTACCCACTAAAACCTTCGACATCAATCCGAAACATTGATAATTTGAAGTTGATTACAGAACTTACAAATATGATGAATTCCTGGGAATGAAGTAGCTACTGTACACCAATTGCAGCATGATCATTTGCTGCTTCCGTACCCATGTTACCAAATCAATAATCCAGTCGCTTGTCATTCGTGACCCGTGACGTCATAGCCCGCATTTGTCGTACAAAATGTAGTTATTTCATTTTGACAGCCAGTTAAAAGCATGTCAATTGACTTGACAAGCAACATCCCAAATAAATTAGTAGCCCGAGTGTCATATACCAGTACAGTCAATTATTATCAATCATTATTAATGTCTGAGGGACATCCGAATCTGTACCAACCGCCATTGTAACAGCGTAGTGGAGTGATCCACGCCTCCTTAACAACATTGAGGTATCACATACGGTTGCATTAATTCTCTACTTCTTAATCGATTACCATCTAAATTTTAAAACGCAAGCGACTACCTCAATTTTCCTACCAAATGTCGTCCTACCTGCTCGTGGTGTATAATGCTAAGCAATTGATGATACTGTGAAGCCAAATACTGGTTATTCGAGGATGCTAAGCTCTGACCTATCGAGATTCCCTACGCTTAAGTCTATGGTTATTTACTTGATTGCTACCACTATGATTCCAAAATTAACCAATTGTTTACATCTTTCGCTTCCTATAATGCTATGCTTGTAATAAGCTGGACTGCGGCTTTCTTCTGGTTTGTCATCACGTCCGTCTATGCGATGTGGTGGTTATTTACTATCATATAGCTGTCTGAACGGTAGATGGCTAAATAGTAAGAAAAAAATATCAATAACAAAATTACACGATTCGATCGCATTTCTCATTGCCAAATTGCTTTTGTTTCCAAGTTAGTGATAATCCCTACTAATATTATAAATGCGAAAGTAACTATCTGCCTGAAACCACTGAACCGATTTTGATGAAATTCGGTATGAAGATAGAACTGAACTTGGGAAAGGACATAGGATACTTTTTATCGCGAAAAAGGGTAGAAGAGGTTGAAATAGGGATCAATCGCTACTTTTCCGAGCAGGACAAAGTCTGCCGGGACTACTAGTGTTATATAACTTTAGTATTTCGAGCTCTCGTATCGAAGCGAATAATTGATTGAATTATTTTTGAAATGTTCCCGATTCTGATTAGTGGGACAGTAAAACGCGTAGCTGCGGTTGTTTGGCCGGTTGTTCAATCCGGGCGTAAATGATCCGTTCGGCTAGCGGCTAAATCCGTTCGGCTAGTGATAGATCAATACTAAACTGTAAATATGTCTTGCTTGTTGACAAAGGATATATAGAGGTTATACTCGTAGCTTTACGAATGGGTTTGTTTGTGATTGCGGACGACATTATCCGCCCGGCTAACGGTTGCCAATCAATTCGCTGCCTGAATAATAGGTACTGAAAATGTCAACATCAAAAGCGAGGGTCAAATCTAATAACGTAGCGAATTGTCAGTAAGGTTATATTAACTATTTTTCTATTGTGAGCCTCTGATGTTTAACGAAGTATCGCCCGTCAAAATTAAATTATGGCTAAAACTATTAAATGGTATAACGAAGCTAGGTCAAATCAGTGATATTTGTTTTGTTATGTTTGTATGATATGTGGCATAAACCAATGAACAAATTGTTTCAGTTCTTATTGCTAATAGTGCTTCTGATTTAAATTAAGGCTCGTTAAGTTAACTGTTGAAAAATTACAAAACTGTAGTTCTCAATATTGATTGATATTGTATAAATAAATTCTATTTCTAATTGTTTTTTCGCATTCACTTCTACTTAATCTCTCAATCTGACATTTTAATAACAATTTCATTTTCATGTAAACATCGAAGGTTTTATTTTCTTTGCTTTAAATGTAGTTTTAGCGTTATATTTATTGCATACAAACTTTTACACTCCTTCTTCATATTAACCTTAATTATTTTAAGTCTCACATGGTTCTGTGCACGCAATATTAATGTATAAAAAAATATTCTTCACGTATATTAAATATTATGTTGTTGACACTATTAACTGACATTTATTTCTTACATGTTTTATAACTATTATTTAAAGTAATTATAGTGTTGTATACATGTCTCGCCTTTATCGGGAGAGAGATCGTATTCTTTTAATGATATACCTATTCTCATAATAGAAATCGATGTGTTCGGTTTTGAGTAAGAGGATTTTAGATAGACAAAGTACCTAATTAGTACTTCTTAATTCGTACCTAATTAGTTACCAACGAGTCTAATGCTTGGGGCTTCGTAAAATCGATTGCGATAGATTACCTTTAGCTAGCAATTAATTGATTGATTCCTATTTTGCGTCCGTATCACATGCTATCAATGTGTTTAAGCATCTTGTGAGTGAGAGGGATAAACTGATTGGGTTTCCGATGATTGGGAGCAGGATGGGGATGCGATGACGAGCGCGATGTTTAGTCTGCCGGGCGATGTTTTGTCTGGCTGATTCCGGATGCAAATTGCAATTAGTACGCAGCGAAGTCTCTATATACTAGTAGATAGGGTTGTTAATTAAATCAGACTTTACAGATACAAGCGTAGTATATGGGGGTGGGGGGTGGTTGATGGACGATCACTAAAACAATACGGTTATAAGATATATATGTCTATATGTGTGTGTTTAGTTGTTGCTGAGAGCGCAAAAGTTGAACCGGCAGTCTAAATGTTTAATACATAAAATAAGAAATTAAAGTAAAGTTATATTTAACGTATTGGCTTCAATTGAATTAAATTCAAGCTTCGCTAACACCAACGCTTCACCAAGTTTGTACTTTAAGCATTGAAGAAGAGTCAATGTATTTCTAAGTACTATTTCAAAGAAAATATACTGCTTAATATGATCACGTAAATAACGTTGTCTTACATAGTTGTACATACCTACTTTATCTCTTATTTAACGTAATCCTCTACTAAAAAGCTACCCGAAGAACTCGCTTCTTAGGCGATAAGGTCGCCTGTTATAAACATTGGTTTGAAACCAATAAACAATATACTTTGTATTGGTGTAAAATAAAGTATTATGTTATGTCCAAGCCGTCGCGAAAGAAGAAGAAGATTAGATAAAAAAGAAGAAAAATAAACATAAAAATATGAGAGCTACAATAAGCATTAATCTCTCTTTGGCATCTTTGCCCAGTAACCTATACTAGACACACCGGTGATGTTCTCATTAGTGTACATTTTCACACCCCAGTGGCGTTGTCACCGTTGTCACACTCTGTAAATCACCGGATCGCGTTTCAGAGGACAATGGACACGCGTCCTTTCAAATCGCGCCGCAGTACAACAAATTAAACTCATATTGTTGTTAGTTTGACCTCTAACACGACGTATTAGAGTGCACTTTTCACTATCAAATGTACTTAATAATTTTATTTTAGTGCGAAATTGCTTTATGGTTTAACTCGGTCTTATCAGAAGGTAGTAGAGTTGAAAATTGATTTGAATAGTGTTTAGTGGTTTAGCGTGCCCCTGTTCTGTGCATGTGTTCTTGACAGCTGAGGTTTTGAACAGGGCTGCCAAATTGCCTTTTTTCAATTGATTGACAATTGGTAAGATACATAAAATAAACAAAATTCCAAAATAACTCATATTTTGAACATCTTGAAATTGTAAGCAAATATTATCAATTTTTTGTGAGTTAATGTTGTTTAATTAATAATTGTACTGTTTCTCTTTTCAAGAATTTCTAAAAAGTTAATACATATTGGACCTTTGATTATAAATTATAATATATTACCAAAAAGAATATACCTTAATTAAATTTTAAACACTAAGGTCTGATTTTATTAAGAAGTGATATGTTTTATCAATAGAAAAAATAAAATTGACACTTTCGATTACACAATCAAACCTTAGAACATTTTATGTTACCTAATAACAACATTACGAACATAGTAATTGGCATTAAAATGCTTATAAGCGTCTCTGTGCTTCAGGAGACACATTAAGCGCTCGTCATTATCATTAGGAAAACATTATTATTCATAACAGAATTACCTAAATAAATTACATTGTAATGTCACCAGATTGACACAACACTGATGACGTTGACTTACGAAAATGTAACTTTAAGAATCATACTCTAAATTCGTATACGAGTATTAATTTAATATTTGAAGAATGAATACAAAATCCAAGAAAAAAATTAGAACACTCAAAAATTTTGAAGATCGCTGGATTCGGGAAAAGTAAAAAATAAACTTATATTTTAAGTATAATTTGGCAGCCCTGGATGGAGTTACACTTTAATTGACAGTAAAAGCAGGGGTGAGCCGCGCGGTATGAACGCACTTGTTGAGGCTAAGGAATGCGGTGGGAATAACTTAATTGGACCCTTAGGGCGAGTTCTTATTGAACATGCGAGCCTAGTAACCCCGTAACGAATGTGTTCAGTTTAAGATTAAGCAAAACATGCAAGGCCCCTCAGCTGGCAAATATTTAGCCACATGACGCAATACACATAAAATGTATCTGCCAGCGGAGGGGAAAACATTATTGGTAGGTCCGCCTTCGTCCGAGGTCCTCCTTGATTGTGTTCTGCAACATTACCATGATTCGACAATGCCAGGAAATGGTTTCTTTATGTCAGTAGGCCATAAACGTGCAGACAAGCTACCTGGTATCTCTACCAATGGTAAGTGGTCAAGTGTTCATCGCTGCTCCCTCTGTGCTGCCGACCAAGAAGGTAGCGGGGACCCGCAAGTACCAGCTCTCTTCTCACGAAGAGAAGAGAAACACGTAAAACATTTTACGGCATTCTAGAAGTAAGGCGTTATGCAAAATAACGAAGTCAGATACATTCTTATGATGGATCTAAAAACAGGCGGCGATGGTTATTCCCAAGGTACATATATTATAAACGAACATAAAATTTAATTCAGCAAAAATGTTTAAGGGTGTGTTTTATTCATTTTATAAACACAATGTAAGTTCAACATCCGTTGTATATTAAAACCGAGTACGCATCTTACTACTAACAAAAAAGAGATAGTTAATTGATAAAGGATGAATAGAACTACTACTGTTACTACATAGTTGTTATACAGTCCCTGTACATTCGCGTCTTAACGCTTTAACTCCGATCTAAAACTCTTTGATTGTTGTGTGACACATTTATTGAGAAGTAATGTATGCAAAGCATTATATAGTGTTTGTCAAACATAAACTTCAGTGAAGCCGAAATACGGGTATGGACAATTAGACACAATAAAATTATTTTGTAAAAAAAGATTTTATTAATTTTGGAAACGCATAGTGTGTAACGTCCCTAACATAATTTTTTTGACCCAACCCGCTTCGCTAACGCAGTTACAATTAAGATTAATTGATTCAATTCTGTAATAATTTTAGTGCGAATCGCTCGAGCGCAGTAGCTAAAGTTTTTTTCCTTTTCACCCACAGTAGGGTCATTTATGATGAAGCATTTTTTAACTGGTAATCGAAGGCCGTTGGTTAGATTCCATAATTCCATACATGTCGATGATAAATGGAACCGGAGGATCGCTCGCATAACTATTTCTCACACTAAAATTTCTCCAAATCTTTGAAACTTTCGTAAATATTTAGTTGGATTATAATCTAATTATGGTGGAATACCGTTACAAAATATTTTAATTTTGGTATCTAAACCCAAAAAATTATTATTCCCCACCTATATAAATACTTACCTATATAAATTATTTTTTAGCTCATCAGGAAATATTATTATGAATCCGTTGCAGCGTGTGTCTCGCGCTGTTTCAACGCAATAGTAACCGCCTCACTTGAAAGCAGCCTAATGCAAGTATTATTTCAGGATGCGAGATGCATTTTTTCTGAACTTCGTTCTAATTGACGCAATATGTTTGATTAATAAATTAAGATTAATGATTGATTGGTCCTTCGTTAACATTTATAAAGGTACAAAAAGGTCACTTTTTTGTGTACTATTGTTTATGAAGCATGCATGAAGAATTGTAATTGCTACAAAGAGGTTCAATTAAAAACAATTGTCTAGCGAAGTGCGGTCTCCTGAGATCGTTAAAGTTGAAAATTTATAAATTCTTTAAAAGCAGATATCATTTTTTTTACAAATTACAACGCTAGCTATAAAGGAAGCATTATTAATCTAAGAAGTATTTACTATTTGTCTGAAATACGAAAGTATTTCAAGTTTTAATTAATAAGTAGTTTTAGCCTAGTGGTTTATCTAATCCAGCACGCATCTAAATTTTTTAAAGTTATACGCCTATTATAAATTAATTATCGCTTGCACGTGAGGGAAAATATGAAAGGGAAACCTGTATATATATGTATAAAATTCTCGTATCGGTGTTAGTTGTCTTACTCCTCCGAAACGGGTTGACCGATTTTTATGAAATGTACGTATATTCGGTAGGCCCGAGAATAGGTGGTGTGATATTCTATCACAACGGGGTAAGTTAGTTAATTAATTAAATACTACCTGTATTCATTATTATGCATTTACACTCAGGTTTATATCCACCACCGAACCGTATGTGTACTTCCCGGCAATCCAACTACTACTAGCGCCACGTAGCGGATACTTACGGTAGCGCCACAGACTAAACACCACATATATTATGAAAGACGAAAAACGAAGTACAATTCAAAAATCGTAATTAATAAAACTATATATAAACTCTATAGTTTATTTCCAACATTATTGACCGACTGAAAACCAGCGCTACCCTACTGTACCCTACTGTATCTGGAAAACAATTTAAAACTATTTTTACCTTCTCTCTCTTTCTCACCTCCCACCATGCTCCTCCACCACCAGAGGGGTTAGCTTAAACGATTTTCCTCATTACGTCGATTGTTTCCTTGTTGGTAACCAGGCAGTATTATAAGTTATTAGCTTTCAAATATGGTAATAAACGTTTTATTGTAAAACGTGTCTTTTAAACAACTGTGCCTTTATTTGAAGCCTAATAAACAGTATGAGACGTGTTTGTTATCGCCTGGTGGCGGTGCAGAATGCCGTCAATGAGACCAGAATGTGTGACAGCCGACATATAGTGGCATGAGGATCTATGTCGGTCATATGCCTTATTACCAAGTCTACGTCCCATATCGGGGGCTTACTAATTATAGGATTCTGCAGAGAAATGGATTTCAATATTCGTTTTACAAGAGGGTGATTACTTAGGCTTTCTGGCGACTCTGGATTGGTTAGAGTCGCAATAGCAGATTTATGTATTAAAATCGTATTATAAGACTTCCTTTTGATGCAGATCTGTTAAATATCTAGCCAGATCACTTGCAGTAGGATTCTTGACATTAAAGTTAAAATTATGACTCCTATTAAGCCAGCGGGACCAAGCTGATTTATAAGTTTTTATAGTTGATGGTCACCAAATTGTCAATATGTTCAACTGACCAGTCATTTAAATATTTCTTCCACCCCGACATTTCCAAACTTCCAGTGTAATTCTTGATATATTGGGTGGTAGTAATCCTGTCCAAAAGTCTATCAAGTCTTCGTGTAGGTTTTTTATTGTAAATGGAGCCGCTATCGCCCTGCTCTTTAGATCCGCTCGCCAGAATACCTGCTGCCACCTCGGGGCTACGATTAGATATACTCCTTTGCAACGGTTTAAATGTTGTTGCACTTTGGGCATTAGAAACGGAGGCGGAAAGACCCATGCTAGACGGTAGTTCATAACTCGTGACATTACATTACATTATATTACATTCAGAGCATCGTGAAATTCTGCTTGATGATCGCTGTAATCGAGGGTACAATAATTTTCTACTACCCGTGTTAGGCGGGAGGCAAAAAGCTTGATTACCGGGAACCCTTCCTTTGCAAATACCTTGGTTATTATGCAGGGTAACAAATGCCATTCCGGGTTCCTTCTGAGTCGCGATAATCGATCTGCTTCTACATTATAGGTTCCTAGAATGTAGTGGGCTGTCAGGCTCATATTGTAAGTGTCTACCATCTTGTAAGTGTCTTAGTTGGTTGGTTGGTTGGTTGGTTG
>DWPQ01001502.1:0-12152 GCA_018251795.1 Perichares adela | reverse complement strand
GCCCCCTCCGCGCCCCTCCTGGCCCCCTGGTCCCCTCGCCCCCCGGGGCCCCTCGCCCCCCGGACCGCGGATGGAAAAGGACTGTGGATGCAGGGCTCGACAACCTTCTGTTCTAATATTTACTTATTGTGATTAATATTCACGTACCGAGAAATACTCCCTAGGAATTTTCATTACGTAAGTTAAGATGTACATTTAGCATACACAAGTTGTACCGAAGTGCTATTAGTAGTATTTAAGCATAATTATAATTGATTGAATTCCGAAGGTATTTTACGGTTGTTATTGAGAACTATAAGCTTTTATGAATGATAATATTTTTTGAATACAGTAATAGTCAGAGGATCCTGATAAGAGGTCACCGCGGCATGTACATTCGTGACCAAACATTTGTCACCGACGCGTTGCCGGCCTGAACGGATCGGAAGACCCGCTTATTACTATGGCACCTATATAACCTCACCAGATAACTGGTAGCATGTACGCAGCTCTATTAGCAATGTGTAAGAGATGCTAATATCAAGAAGCTGTCACATTTTATTGTTGCTGAGTAAGTTGATAATAGATACATCAAAATCATGACAATATGAATTCTGCCCAAATGTAGAGTACATTTCCCTGATCAATCTAGTATCTACAGTTATTGGGACAGTGCCAATTTGTTCTGTATTGTAACCTCGCTAATTATACCTACGTACTTCCGACGAGTTTGGGTAATATAACGCAAGTGGGTCATTCCAACAAGGTCACGTATACGGATGGTATAACTAGCTATAGTAGTATACCACTAACAGCCCACTACAATGGATTTCGCGTAACTCTTCTGCAGAAACTAGAAGTGTCCTTCACCACACTTCTCCAATATTTCTGACTGAGTATTCCAAGCTCGCCACTGTTCGCGTGAAGCTGTAAAGGCCGCTAGGACCAACACCAAAATGTCAGTAAAAAACTGCAGTATAATAATTACAGTAGTGATAGGTAGGTTCTCTACATAATTATTAATATTCGAAAGAAAATCATTGACTACACGTTTTTACATATATGTATCTAGAGATGTTGTATATATTAGAGATGTTTACGTTGTTATTTGCAATGTCAAACACAATAGTATAAGGTCAAGCAATTGTATAGAGAAGATAGATTTTAACTTATGAGCTTTAAAGTGTCAGGTTGACTGAAAAAGTAATTTTTTTGATGTTTTGAGAGAGATGACATTGTTTTTTTTGTATAATTTCAAATGTTTTAACTATTCTTTAAAGGTTTGGCAAAATAACCTCGACAAGTTAAAAAACTCTGAAGTTTAAGGAATTACGGTCGAATATCAACCTCTACGGCGCTAGTTGCCCTTACCGGGGATCGAACGAGTTACCATCCGAATGGTGGGCTGATACATTGTAAACTGGGTAACATTGCTGAACTTCAATGTTGGTCATTTGTCACTTGAAGATCAAAATCCAGGCAGAATTCACATACATTGAAGAACATTACGTACAACTACTATATATGTATGTAGGTGTAAACTCTCTGATCTTGCTCATCTAGCCAGCGATAGCTAATTTGTAATCATTTGAAGAAATTAAGATGCGTGGAGGATTGCGTTATTCGTCATCTCGCACGAAAAAAACTCGGCCGATCGTGCGAAGTAGCACCTTTCGAATTTACCTAATAATTCTGTAGTTTCAGACCTATCGAATAAACATACAAAATTTCATTAAAATCGGTCACGCCGTTTAAATTCGGAGGAGTATGGCAACTAACACTGTGACACGAAAATTTAATATATATAGAAAGATAGATTTCGCGCATTACCTTAGTAAATGTATTATTACGTTTGTAATGTAATTCTGATTTATAAGGATTTCATCATAACAAATACTGCGTAGTACTTTGTTATTGCGATTTCGTTTAAGTAATAAAACACCTGCTAAACGTTTTGAAGCAAGTTGCGTCAAGGTTGCTTTCGGTACAAATGGTGTTACGACCAGCGACTCACCGAGAAATGAATAGATGTGGCGTTGATCACAAGCATCACCGACGCGTTGTTAGGCTACAAGAATGCTGTGACCTGATTAAAACCTGCTCTCTGATGGTCCAACTGAAATGAAATAAAACTTTATTACAATTGTACTTTTACCAACACTTCCGAAAGCTTAACATGAAGCTAAAACCATTTCACTATTGATTCTAGGGGTTGTAGTGGACAACCATACCAATGTATGAGCTATATTTAATGAAGGCGCTTCAGCGTTTATTAAAATCCTCAGCTAATAATGTATCTGACCGATTTTCATGTTCGCTCTATGTACAGTTGTTTAGAGTAATGGCCATTGAAATTTATATTTAGCGTTTCCTACTTCCGTATTAAAAAAAAAAATGACATGGATACTCGATCAATGAGACAATGCGTATGTATGTCGAACAAATTAGTGTCAAGGCTTTGTAAAAAATGTCAATTCAATCGAATTACAGTATAGTTGGACGTTATTATAACCAGATGAGACGGGAGTAGGGGCTCTGGTTCGATTCCCTGTACTGAACTTTGCTCTCATTCGTTCTCAGGTATTTTTTTATAGTACCTAATGTCTTACTGTGCGTGCGTACTTACATTAAATATATTATATGTATTTTATTGTTACGTAATTGATTGACGAAGTTTATAGCATATTCTGAACGTTTATTTTAAAGGAAGTGATACTAAGGCAAAGCTCAGAGTCGCGAACCCCGTGAAGATAAAGTAAGTTAGTCGTGAAGTCGTCTCAATAAGATGTCGTCATTCCCTGCCTACATTGAATACAATCCTAACTACTATTCCTTATTTCCTATTGTGCTCGTATCCATTGGCCGGGTGCCTAACCGGCCAAGCCTTTTAACTCTAGCAGAGACAAGGAAATAGATCTATCCTCTGTTATTAATTGCAGGGTTTTTTGACGAATAAATCATGTAAGGATGTTCGTTTGCGATTATGTTAGTTACATATAATTTGGTCACAGATAGTATTCCCAGACTATTCAGCGGTTGCCAATCGCGGCTCTAGCAACATCTATTTGCGTAAATACTAATTTATTTACTCGATAAACGAATTTAGATAGCTCAACGGAATATTTCTTAGAAAAGAGTAATGGTAAAATTTATTGTTCGAATTTCATGGAAACGCTTGTTAGTCAAATTTCGTTCTCTTCGTTGAATATTATCAATGGCGCTGTTTAGTGAGGCTTACTGTTTCTTCACAAAATATCCACCTCAAACGTTTCGCTAGTTATTTTATCAAAATAATTGAATATGCAAATAGTTGTGTTGATAACTTTTACACTCCGCAGTGGTGAGTTCCGTTCCAAGTGTTCTAGTATGACAAGTACCGCTCCGGTCTGGAGATTACGTATGGTGGTGGCTGGAGAAATCCAATGTATTTAATATTTGTTATTGCCCAATTAACCTCGGTGAGATAGTTAGATAAATCTCTTTGTCCCCATCTCGTTCTTCATGCCCCTTTTTTATTCCACGACTTAACTCATAAGGAATTGCTGAGATGACAAAAAAACAAACAATTAAAACTTTTCTCTTTATAATATTAATCTATACTTTATTAATAAAAACCGCAAACATTCGGTTCGTTACATTAATTGATTAGGTAAATTAAAACGTTTAACCTTGATTAGCTCGTAATCTGAGCGGTGCGGTGTGGAAGTGTGGCGGAGCGCGTTCGCTTTACCAAAACATTAGTAAAAACGCGGCCTCTTGCACACAGCGGCTCGCTGCGACCGACAACACGCCGGCTATGTGCGATTAGCGATGTACACGGAGCGAGGATTACCAGACATCTAGTAATTCCGCAAACGTTTCCTAACAAATAAACCTAATTAAAAGTAGATTGCTGGTGTTTCGGCTTTCTTCCTCTTTCTAGACCAACGATGAAATGTTTTTGACGTGTTTTGGTGGCAGAGCAGAGAGAGCAGACCAAGTAGTAGTTCTTCGGTTTATTTCTTTGGTTGGCATTGTGGTGTTGTAAATTGACATTTGCCGGCTATTTACATAAAAAAATATATACTTTCACGTTTACTATCCGGAGCCCCTATGCGAGTTGCGAACGATCTCGTCTGTTAAGTGAGCTGACAGCACACTTTTTATATAGTATTAGAACGTTTTAGCGATAACATCGCCGGTAGTGAGACTGGTGGTCGATGTGAGCTCTAGTTTAATTGCCAAGTGTTAACACAATACGCAGTTTATTTGACGTATGACGTGCGAGGACCATAAACTGAGTTCAATCTGATCCAGTCGTTTACGCTCACGTTGTTAACTAACAAGCATATTTCATCTTTATCTGTACAATAACATGTTACGTACTGTTTATTTATTTGCTACCTGGGAACTATTTTTTCACATCACAATACGTATAATGAACTTTTACAGTATAAAACATTGATTTATTGTAATTGTGATTTCTTAAGAATCAATAAATTATTAAAATAATTTTTAAAATGTTTAGACATATTTCGGTTGCTGTGTGGGAGAGCGGGTAATAAGCGGTTCTTCCACTCCTGGGCCGGCAACGCGTCGTCAATGCCTTTGGTGTCACGATCGTCCATCGGAGACTGTGACCGCTTTCGCGGGGCCCCTCTGGTCGATTGTCGGCTCTTAACATAAAAAAGCTTTACTTAAAATACTTTTTAACAGTCATAAATCGTCGCCCCTTCTCATAGGAAAAAGTCTGTTAGCACACAATGTATTACATACTATACTTCCATTTACGAACTGGACATTACAGTACATTTTACCTACTTAATCTAGCTCAAAGAAACTATAATTATGAATATGAAATAACCGAACAAACTTCACTTTCCCGTTCGCTTTAACCGTTTCCAACAAAAAGCCTGTATTCGTTCGTGTGGCTCATTCTGCTGCTAAATAAAGTAACAACTCCACACCAGCGCGCCACTGTCCGTGTCGCGGCAAAAACGTATAGAAAAAATCCACTTCGTTTCTTGTCAAACAAATGCCAAATTGTTTAAAGAGTAAACCCAGATCGAGTCAGCGAACCAACTAGTTTAGGCCTTTTGAAGTCGCTGAACAAATTGCTTTCACAAATCTTTTTTACTGCTCCTTCTTCAAAGTTTAATAATCACGCTACGAAACTTCTATATTGAGCTAATTTGTAGCCAATGTTTTAACACTTAATTAAGTTACGTTTGGTATATTATTATATAAAAATGTGATAGAATGACGCTCTATTTATAGTTTTGACTAAAGTATTTTTAGTCTATACTAATATTATAAAGACGAAAGATTTGATTGTTTCTTTGTTTGTTTATTTGTATTGAATAGGCTCCGAAATTACTGGACCAATTTGAAAAAGTAATTTACCATTAGAAGCAGACATTATCTGTGATGAACATAGGCTTATTTTTTACACTTAAGGGAGTCAGCTAGTACATAATATATTGCCGCGTGTGCTTTTAGTAGTAAATTACTGCAGACTGCGGGCTGTTCCGAATAACTCGGCAGTCCTAGACCTTATTGCACCAAACTGCTTTAGTGGAAATGGTAGAGAAGTCAGCGGCAAACCATCACTTTGCACAAATGATGAGTCATCGTGTGACAGAGTTACATTATATGATGACAACCACCACTCTTCAAAAAGTGCTATGGAAGCATTTGTATTAATTACTATCTGACCGCTTTCCCGTAAACATTAAGTATTTTTGTGATAAAGAGTAGTCTATGTTCATGAGGGATAATGTAGGCTTCCAATGGTAAAATAATTTTTCCATTGAAACCCGAGATTATCCCTCCCTATTCAATACAAATAAACAAACAAATCTTTCCTCTTTATAATATTAGCAAAGATAATGAAATTTAATTTAGCACAAAACATCGACATTAAAAAAGTATTGATTATGATCTTCGCTAGTCAATTAAACTCACGATGTCAACGAACTTCTGAAACATCCCAAATTTCGATATCTGACGATCAGACTCGCCATAACTTGCTCATTATTCGCGGTAATCAAATAAACAAGATCACTCCAATTTCTAAGACAGACTCATCAATGCACAATAAAATATAATCAAATTGTCTCCAACTTTTATTGTTTACAGTTAGGCGCTAAGGCAATGTTTCACCGTCTAAGATTTTGTTGGAATAGTCGCACGCAGTATGAGAATATTCTAGAAGTAAGTATGAGTAGTAAGTAAAATGAGAAGAGCAGGTGCGAACGATTTTACTAACGTGGACGTTAACTTCGAATAATGTTGATTTATTTTGATGAATGTTTTGTATACAGAATCGCATTTGCGCAATAATAAGCTCGGACGCGTTATGTGGGGTTGTTATTAATCTTGTCGAACTGAGAGCTACATTATGTATATATTTTGTTAGGGTTACTGGCTGTATCACTCTTCTTTCGTTGAGGATATTATTCAAGCGATATGCCGCGCCTTGGAGGGAGCCGTGATGTGCCTATATAAATCGTTAAATGATGCCTATCACCATAGTACTATAAGAATAGTAGATCAGCTAAGGCCGGTCGGAAAGTTAATTGCCTACTATTACGATGATGCATAACGTTGTCACTTTTAGTCAAATATTATTTGCGTATTAAGACAGCACTAGGTTATAGCGGGATAACGCGGCACAGCCCTATATTGAGACACCGCCGACACCGGTCGTCTATGTGCTTGTGTGCGTGAAAAGTCCGTGCGTACATGGCACCCGCTGGTCACGCATACATACAAACCGGCTGGGGAGGATTTGTGTGAAGCTGTTATACTATGCTATCACCGATATGATTTTTGCTCATGAAAGTTCGTAATTCGTTGTTGGTGAAACTACTCGATTTCACAGCGAGCTTATCCAGATGGAAACGATGTTAAGGGCTTCATCGGGAGCTGAAGGGTGGCTTAGAGGTAACACGGTAATGTATTGGATATCACTTTCACTGGTGGGTATTGCCCAGACGAGAGTGTAGAGAGACGACTACACTACACTCAAACCGTATCCAAACATCTGTCAATACAAATAAATAATTTTGGAGTGTCTCTTTGTAATATTTAAATAACCGGTTTTTACTAAATACATAGATATCAATGGTCAATTTGGTATACATGGTACGTATACCAAATTGACAGTTTTATCATTTTTGGGTTAATTGTCTATTTGTTCCTGTTAATCTCTGGAACGTCTGGACCGATTTTAACGTGACTTTCATTGGATGATAGAGGAGGTTATGGAGCTTAAAGTTGGCTATATTTTATCCTAGAATTCCCGCGGGTTCGAGTATTTCGGCGGAAAAACTTTGTGGCACATTGATTTTCACGCGGTCAAAGCCGCCGGCACAGCTAGTCGATAATAAAACTGGCATGGAAATTAGTGGATATCTTGTGGACGGAATGTTATACAATTTTAAAAAGGACTTTTAAGCAATACCGTTTATAACTGATACTTTAGGACGCCCGGACGCCGGTCATACAACATCGTAGTAACATAGTAACTACGAGTAGCAATCAAGTAATTAATCAATAAGATAAAAAGTATTTGTTCCTTTGCAGTCTTTAAGAAGCAGTTTTTAAGAATGTAAAATTTGTATGTTTCCCAAATAAAATGAAATAAAAAAATGTCGGTTTTATAATATATTTTTATAGCAGATATTTTCGTAGATCTTTTTCGTAAATATGTATCCAGTCAAACGAGTAGTAAACGTGAGGAGAAAAATTGGTGTTCGTTCTCCCAGATGCGAATGTCCAAACATAATTTGTAACCGCGTAAATATGAGTCATCGCTTTAAAACATCGTAGTGCTGAGCTATAGCGTAGCGTAATCGGTGCGGTGTATAAATGCGGAAGTACTAGTGGGTGTGACGATGGAACTTTGGATGATAACTCCTCCGCTACTACTTAAACCTCACCAATAATGTTCTGTCGCAAATACAGGCTTTGTTCCCTCTTCAGGCGGATCACACTAATAACCATTCAAACACAGCGTAATAACCATTCAATACGTAACGCTGACAATTAAATTATATAATAATAGAATGGTGTCTTTTCTGTTTTAGTACATCTGGATATTAGTGTTATTCTTAGACCAATGTATGCAATAAACCTATTTTGTAGATGTTTTTAATGATACTACGGTGTGGGAATTATGACAATCTGGATGTTGGTACAGTATTCTCTAACATTTCTTGGTAATGCAATTTATATTACTATATAGTAACATAAATTTAGGTATATCATATCGGTATATTTTACAATAGGATACGTTGCTATCAATATAAAGAACTAAACATTTTTGTAGTTGGTTTAAAGCGAATACCTACATTTTTTATCCTGAGAAAGGATCTGTTTGAGTAAAATATGAGATAAAAGTAATATGGAAGTTCTGTTAAAAGGTTGTTATTTATAGTTACGTATTCTTCAATAAATAATGATTTCAAATTAATCGAATTTTGCTTCTCTTTGCCCGATGTTGAACAATTCTTTTTTAGCAAATCCTATATTATATAAACCATCTTTTAAATCGAAACATTAAATTACGCTTCTTTGTAAAATGTGCAGGTTCGGTTTAGTTTTGTTTAAATTATGATAAATGATTTTTTTTAGAATAATCATAGTTACTTCCAAAAATATACTGTTTGCTCTATTTAAGTGCAAGTTGTTGCAGAATTAAATATGTAGCTATCCTTTATTAGTCCTATTAAATCTACTCCCTGGTCCAAGCCTAATAAGTGAACATCCTCAATATTTTGACCAACAGGCATTCGAACCGCGAAGGTTCCGTCTAAATCTATTCACTTATGTTTCAAATTAGACTTACAAAACGCGTAATATTGTTATATTTATTATGTAGACCCGACCTAGTTATAACAACATAAATTTAAATTAGTATTCTGAAAGGCTTTAAAGGGTTTAAAATGTCCGCTACCCGTGATACGTGTTCGATTTGGTGCGAACACATCCAGCTGACAAGGTACAATACGCATACGTGTAAATACGTGCTATTGTTTTGAAACAACGTAGTGGCGTATGAAAATGAACAACATGATGGCAGTCTGTCGGACTAGCACGCGGGCCCCGGACAACGCACTCGCTCTGCATACACTAGCTGACCACTCAGAAGTGCCAACTAGCAATTTTTTTACCTACGTCGCGTTTGGACATCAATATTCTACCTTACATTGTACACTGATAACGCCTCATGAATTAGTATTAGAATTTACCTCCTACCGAACCTCGAATTTAATACTTCGGAATATGTATCGTTAAGATTTGTCATTATAAAATACTGTCTTCGTCGATCGAAATATAATTTACAATTTAACATTAGTGTAACGCACTAAGAATAGATTTTATTGCCTTGTTATAAAATAACATCGACCTACCACAGGTTGATTTCGCAACTGGTTTTTGGGCGGTTCAATATAAAGTTCTGTTATCAAGCGATTGTTTATAATAAAATAAATAAAAAAAAACGTTGGGCGTAGCGTAAACTGAGTGTATATATAAATTTTATACTACGCTCAACGCTTTCATTTTATTTTTCTTCCGATTTTTTTTTTACCTTTTAATACATCTTTATTACCTTTTTTTCAATAAAACCGTTTAACGCTAAAACTTTTATTTATTTATTTATTTTATTTTCAAGTTTTTTGTTTCTAATTTTTCATCGTGCATACTAAACTAGACAAGCCCTGTCTTTTGAAACCCAATCCATATTAAATTACACCCGTACAGATTATATTTAATTGTATTGTCATCAAATCCAAAGCTGTGTACAAAATTTCAGATCAATCGGACTACAGGAAGAGGGTTAAATTTAAATCACTAGAATTGACCCCAAAAATAATAATAAAATAAACAGGGCAAGCTAAATAAAACCCTTTAATTAAAATAAACACTTTACAAGGCTGTTGGAATAACGCGGGCCCCGCTCCCGTCTACTGATGGAGAAACACGGAAACGTGAACATTTACGATGGCCATTAGACGTATCGTTCGTAAAGCATTGTTCGAAACGTTATATTACTGAAATGAATACGTAATGAGATGTTACGGTGCTGAAGTGATTGTTTTGTACGTTAATAATTAAACACGTTCAGCTGTACGGCGGTACGGCGGTACGGCGAGGCCGCGCCACGTGCGACTGAACCACCCGGGCCCCGGACAACGATCTTAACAACCAAAGATTAAGTATGACGCAGAAATACTACTCGATGGAATAGAAAGGTGTGTTTCGGAGTTACTGTACTGACTTATCGCAACCCATAATTGTCCCATTGCTGGAATGTCATGGTGTAAGGGTTTAATGTCATAGTCCAACATGCTGGCCAAGTACGGATCGGCAGACTTCACGCACTTCCGAAAACATTATTAAGACTTCTCATCTCGTGGTTTTTTCCTTCACCGAGCCAAGTGAATATTAATTTCTAATAACTTAAACGAGTAAGTTTGAAAACAGAGCTTCATGTGGGATTATAATTCGAACTCCCGTGCGGAAGACTGATTCGGCTTTAATCGCTAGACTATGACTGTTCGATTGTATCGATTACCATTTTTTATTTACAACTATGAAACAAAGCCCAGTTGATCGAGCGGTTTAACTCTGATGTTTCAAGTGTTCGTATATGTTCGCATATGTTGATTTAAAAAATACACTTGTAAAAACAACTTGTAAAACCGCTGTATAAAATCAATAGCTTTAACAGCCGAACAGCTCGCAGGGACGGAGTGAATGGATGTATTACACAATTTTCTAGTCAGGTGCACGGCGCGATGAAAGTATCCAAGCCACCCCTCTGGTGTGAGGGATTGCGTTAAACGGTCATCTATCGCGGACAAATTAACTTTGCAATAAATTGGTTAGTCGGTGACAAACTGTGCGATATCATGCGTATGGGATGTGGGCACGGTACCAGACCACTCAGGCGGAAGCGATGATACCATGCTGTTATAAGTCAGATCTGTTATTTAACTGTAATATCTTTATTTACACTCATAAAGTTACATTAAAATCTATATCTATACTACATAACGTTATAAGTAACGGTCATATTAATTATCTTTTTAAAGCCTTTATTTATTCTGCAAATAAGAACTTACGAGCTCCAGAATCGTTAGGTGAGCCTGTCAATCACTGGGACACTTTTCTAATTTATATCATAACGCATAAGTTAGACTCGAAACACATACATGACTTACAGACATGAATTACAGATTGTAAGGTTTGCAAACGTAAACACCACACATTGGTTCATGTCAACGGGACTATGAAGAAACAGCTGTCCCATAATGCTGTAGCAACATGAAGCACTGTTCACAACCGTTGACTACTAATGATGCGAATGTCACACTAACTAGCAGCATAGCTACCCAGTGTGAGGAGGGGGTGAATCAATGCAATGTTTTATTGTCTACTGCATTAGTAAAATTGTACGATAGGGAGAATCGGAACGTTGTTGCCCGTACGTTATTGGACAGTGGTAGGCTACATAAGGCTACGAAAGGCTACATAAGAAATTAAACCTGCCAGCTCATCGCACAGTTACATCTATCATGGCTATAAATAATGTAACGTCTCACATTAACCAAGTGTGTAGGTTGTCAGTTAAATCGTTAAATTATGATTTTTCTATTAATTGGTGTTGTTTTGTGTTGCCATCCATTACTGACAAGATTCCTGGTTGTCAAATAGAAGTTAAAACTTCGCAAATTCTCTCTAATATCTGTTTAGTCGACCCTTATTTTCATTCGCCCGCTGTCATTGATGTAATCATTGGCGCTGATGTATTTAGGGATATTTTAGGTTCGCAACGTGTAAAGTTAGGGGATGGACAACCAGTACTTTATGAAACTAAACTTGGGTGGATAATTTCCGGTCCAGTTAAAGGTATGTGTATGCGGACAATTTGTGAATCGGTTGGGTCGGCATGGTCTTTCCTGTTCTAGGAGTGCTGGCCGTTTATATCGTCACGGAACAGTTAACGACTTGATCCGTAGAACTCTTGTCGCTGTTCCTATACCAGCAATATCAGAACCATGCGGTATGTGTAGAGACGATGGCAAGAGACCTGACGGTGCAACACTAGTTCCGTGGCGATTGGGTCGAACTCTAGTGTGGGACGTAACTTGTGTTGACACGTTAGCCCCATCTTATGTGAATGA
>DWPQ01001501.1:0-12152 GCA_018251795.1 Perichares adela | reverse complement strand
AGCGGGAAGTAAGGAATAAATCAATAATATAAGTTAACTGAACATAATAATATACGAAACACTTAGTTATTTGTAGGCACCAACCTACAAATAACTAAGTGTTACGTTACGTATCAATCAAATGATCATTAAATAATTATGTTCAGTTAACATAAATTATTGATTTATTCCTTACTTCCCGCTGTCCCATTTAATACAAACGAAACAATTAGGTAAACAAAGAGGTTATAATATCGATTGATTACATTTATTTTATGTCTCAAAAAAGAGGATCAAGTAAAATAGGTCAATTAGTTTTTTAGAGGATCAAATAATATTATCCCTTTTTTAAACCCTTTGAACAGGAAACAAACATTAATTTAGGAAACATTTACAGTACAAAACAAAACCCTATCACAATTCAAATTTGACCAATTATGATATGCAATTTTCCTTTGAAAATGTAAATTGTACATGTTAAGGAATGACACTTGAGTACATAAGAGAGTGTAATTTAGTTACAATAACAATATTGACGTGTACAGTTAAGCGAAGCTTAAAATGGAACTGAACAGATGAAGCAGCATGTTCTGCTATACATAGAGAAGTTGTTACGATCATTGTAAAACAACATTTGTATGTAAAATAGGTTACATACAAAGATAACCTTTCAACCTTAACGGACACTTGTGGATCTTATTAATTATATCACTTACTTATGTTAATTAATAACCAATGAAAACCATAACGTACAAAGAAGTTAAGTCTAAAGAAGATATTTTGTTAAGTTTTCCAATGACTACGTACATTGTTTGTATTTCCAAGGCAACTCACACATTCTAACAATCTTTAAATGCCTTACTATCTTATCTGCTGTGACTTAATATGCAGTTATATCAATACACTTTTGATTAAGCTGATAATATGCACCACTAGTATACTGGACACTTTGAAGGTTTTTATATAACCGGGGTGGTTTGTTATAATCCATAGTATACATGTTCAAAATGAAAGTATCTCCTGAATTGTATACAAGATTTAGTTGTTTCCTCATGACTGTGGTTTGTGGCCGATCACGTCGGTCTCGGCTACCACTTTTCTCCAGGCTTTCCTGTCTTGTGAAAGTTTTACGGATATCTGGTATGAAATGTAATGTTCCACACTCTCTACTCATCTCATATCATTATTTGGTGTAGGACATTAGCAAAGGGTAGTTCTACAAGATTGGAGATCCTGCCAATATGAATATATACATTATAAATGCAACCAATTGTTACATTTTCATTTAGGTTGACTGATCAATAACATTTGAATTATTTGCCCGGTTTAAGATTTAAGACCGCAAGTAACATTTAAGAACTCTGGCTAATTGTGTTATGTAAAAAAAATTATAATGTCCGTAATGTGTATCCCATGTAATTTTAAGGAATATTTAAAGTATTGTAATATACATACAAGCTACAATGATCACATTTAGGGCATGTCAATAGCAACTTGATATAATACCAAATTTTATAATCCATATTGACATTAAACAGTTGAGATAAATAACTATATATGTTTATTATAAAAAAAATAGTATAATTGGGTGACTTAATTACAAATAGATGATTCTTCTAACACTGAAAAATTACTGACTCGCTGTCCATTTTAAAGGTAAATCTGATGTTCATATTAAAATTTGCATAATCAAGTTAATGTTATTTAAAGCTGTTTTCAAAAAATTATATGGAAAAGTGCAGTCTACACATTTAATAAATCAATGATATTTTTAATACTATTGTGTATGTAAGATACTGCATAATACATTATTACAGGCCTTGTGCAAGTTATCAGTATTTTACTGTGCCTAAAGATCTGAATTTGACTTCAATTTGCATAGACTTATCTTTTCAGCAAAGTATAAATAAATTGTCTTTCCATTAACTTGCGGTGGGTTTTTGCAGAGCGGAGGAGGCCGGCCTGCACGGCCCCTCAAGGACAGTATACCCACATAACCCACCGGCCGCGGCCGCGGTGCCACTAAACACATAACACTGGCACACTAATTGCATTACCTGCATTACCCAGATAAAATTCAGTTCAATTTTCCTTTCCATTACCAGTGTGAGAAAACATTGAAAAATGGCAGAGGTTTTCTTGCGTACGAAAATCACATTTATTACAAAACAAATAATTGTACAGCGACTTTTTATTAGAAACATGGACATGGATATTATTTCATTTATAGTGAGACAAGCAGGTCTATACCAGCAGGCTACATATCGTGTAGCAATTAGTAACGCTACGTATATTATTACTCCAAGAAGAGAGACGCATGAGAAAAATCAATACTTCTACCAAAACAAGTCACTGTGACTATTTGTGTTCCAATAAGAAACGGTCTCCGGAAAATAATAGTATCCGTCGATACCAGTAGAAGGTCACAGGTCTATTTAGTTAGCGCAAATACTTTTAATTAATTAGTAAAAAAAAAGCCAACAGCCGGTTAACTCACCCATTTTGTTAGAGCCGCTTGCTTACTCCGTTGAACAAACAGGTAATTCACTAAGAAAATTTCTTAGACTTCATCACAAAGTACACGTATTTACACACAAACACTATATTTTTCGTTAAAAACTAGAGTTGTACTCATGAAACTCGGTTTAATATAATTTTTAATATAAATTGCAAATCAGCGCTCCCTTCTGTATCGCAGGCACAGAGCAGCTGTCAGAAAGCGCGCGTGCGTTCGTAAGTTTCGCGTCGTTTCGAATGCGTTCAAGTTGTACAATTGTTATCTCGCGGACGGTTCGTTGGAGCCGCACTTACATCGTATCGATATAAATGCAAGATCATGCTCTTGAAATCGTGATTTATTACTGTCTAAACATAGCACATATCAGACATAGGCAACGATATCAAATTACAATTTGTAATTTATAAGTCCGTGTTCTATGTAAATAGTTAACCGGTCATGTGTGAAGTCTGTTCATGCGCTAAGACTTGTTTGTCCTTTTACGCTTGAAATACTCTAACAGTTGCTACAAGCAGTAGGACGTGTATTCTTATAGCAAATAAAATACGTTTTAAATGTATTTTTGAATTAAAAAAAAACCTACTTAAGTAACCGCACCGTGTGAAGTAACTGAAACACTTAAATTTTTCTAGGTATAGTATCCAAGGAGTTGAATGTACCTAAGTAACGGAGCGATGGCAACTAACCGCCACAGATAATTAATTGTGATCGGAGCACTTTCTCCATGACCAATGGTTCGCTCTACAGTGATCACGATTTTCACGATGTGAGGATCGTTTCCTGAGCGACTTATGAACACTTCGTGGATTTTCAGTCAAAATGGGTAATGTAATAAAATAAAAAAATGCTTCATAAAATAAGTGCTTTATTGATTAAAATTTGTAGATAGTATAGGTACATAATTTAAAATTAAATTGTACGTGTTTCATTAACGAAATGTCTAGCCGAAAACCGTTTCTATTGACGAGGGATCGGTACTTCAACAGGAGAGGAGAATAGGGGGGGAGGGGGTTCGGTTATTGAGAGATCACGACTTCTTATATAAAAATATGTCGAAACTGTATTAGCTACCATTTTAACCGTAACTATTTTAACAAATGTTCTTACATGTTAACAAAAATAAATGAAAACGCTATTTTCAAGGCAACAACAAAACCAACTTTATACAGCGCCGCGTCCAGCCGCCCGGAGCCGCCCGCCACGGCACAATACTCGGTACTACGAAGCTATGTTAAACATTATCTAGTACTATCAGTAAGGGGGTTAAACTACGAAGTGAAAGAGCTTTCAAAACGTGCAACGGCGAGCTCCTGGGCGCCCCGCGGGACCTCGCTATGTACATACAACCCTATACTCTCTGTACAATTTCGTCAAATATTTATTTTAATACACTCGTTCATCGGACTGCGTGGGGCGTCGCGGTGGTCCCGGACCCCCGACCCTCACGGTAAGGGACCCTCACACGACTAACAATTTCGGGGCCGCGTGCGTCTCGCTGTAAGAGTAACATTTGAAGCGTCACATTACACTGTCCAACACCGATCATATTACCAGTAATTAAACATCGGAGAGTCCTAACCGACTCGCGTTTTAAGTGCCGTATGTATTTACAGGTCGCGCGTGGCCGCCGGACACGCGTTGTCGTTCAACACGTGAGACGGTTAGCGTCAAAGTTAAGCGAATCACGATATGCTTCACCTGCGCGGAAGGCGGCCTAAGGTGAACGAGATCATCCTTACAAAATATAAATTCAAGTTCTTTCCTAGTTTAATTAATACCTCGTCTAATTTAATGGAATAATATTAAATTGTATGAATAGTTGGTACGCATCGGACGGTACCACCGCCGGAGTGCCACCGTGGTGGCCGAGACGACGACGAGGTCCGACGACCTCGTAGAGCGCGGCGGGCGACACTGGCTCGTCATTACGTCACTGAGCAGTTCGCGGACGCAACTGTAACTCGAAGGATTTAAACACACGAGGTCCCTTCGAACAAATGAGGCCCGATCCTAATTTTAAGCTTTCGTCGTATAGTAACTTCCTCCCGCCGAGTGCCGCCGCGGTGCCGGGACCTCGCCTGCTTGTACATTGTCATCGGACGCTGCCAAACATTCGGTGTCGCCCTGAACATTTGATACGATGCGGATGTGATGAGTTTTTAAATGTGTTCGTTACTATGTGGCGTCGGTTCGATCATGGTATTATAACAATAGTAGGTTCGGCGAGTCAATTGCCTACTATTTACCTTGATGCACAGGGTTATCACTTTCAGTAAAATAATAGTTGCGTATGATGGCAACATGGTTTTAAGCGCGACACAGCGGCACAGCCCACATCGAGACCTCGCCGACACCGTTCGTCTGTTTGTGTACTGTACTATTTCGTTAACGCACTATTCTATACAAAAGTGGAGTTGAACGCATCTCGACGAACGTGTCTGTCGGCCTCCAGCGCCCCCAGCGGCCGGCCGCGGAACGACCCAACTAGGAGACCCACTTCCACGCGCGGATTTAAAACTAAAACCTAAGTTCCTATAAACACTTGTACTAATTAAATAAAAAAAATTAAGCACAAATACCATACGTTAGGAAAACCAAATTTAAAACGTCCGGGAGATCGACCAAGTACGTTCGACGGTGGTGCGGAGCGTGACGACCGGCTGTGTGTGTGTGTGTGTGTGTGACAACACGCCACGTACCAATATGTACAGATGCATGTGGACAATTGTTTTAGTACATCAATGATACTTTCAATATCTATTTTATTCTCTACCAGGAATTGAGCTTAAATTGCACCGTTAAGTCCGATGGTTTGGGTGCATGAATAAAAACGTCAAATCAAAGTCCGGGGTTCACGCGGGGCGTTCTATCCCTTACTGGTAAATTCTAAATTATATACAATACTGTAGAATCGGTTACTTCCAACCATATACACTTTCATCCCGATGTACATCACTTACGCACAATATATACACGATACGTCACCGCCGTCGGCGTCGGCGTACCCTCTTTTTTTTAAATAAAAATGCGGGTACACCGTGTTAATGTACAACCACGTCTAAAATTGAAGTACATGCAATTTTGAGTTTCAACGAACGAAGCTTAAATCTTTGGTTACATTTGTACCCGTGAATTTGATCTTCCGCTCACAGAACGTACGTAAGGGTAAGTACACCAGCAAGGGATGGTCGCTGGAACCGACCGCAACAGATTCGGCGAAATATAAACATACGAGCGCGCGCCGGTCGAGGTCAGGAGGCATTGTCATTGAAAACTGAGTTCGTTCGAGAGAATGAGATACATGTATAGTTAAACAATCTTTTTTTAGTTAACATCTGTTACGTTGAATATTTTCGATGGTTGCGGGCTGTGTGTGTGTGTGTCACTCGTCGTCCGTGTCCGGACCGCTGGAGAACTCCGCGGTGGCCGTCTGCAGCCGCGGCGGGAACGGTCCGCGAGTCTGCTGCCTGCAACACGACACAACACGACACTCGTCAGCTCGGTCAGTATTGCACGGCGGAAGGATGTCGCATGCTTGCGGGCGGGTCCCTCCTAAGGTGTCCGACGAGGACGGAAAAGTACTCGATAAAACTAGGTCGCCTGTGGAACAGAACGACCGATCGTGGGATAAACGCACGTAATTAAAGCACTAACGGTGCGAAAGTGCGATCGGAGCCACTCGAGCGAGAGTAGTTCGAGGCGGAACTACGGCACAAGATGGGCTTGTACTAAGGACTAAGGGATTATAGGTGCGGTAGTATATAAACGTGTAACTGACGCGAGCCGGCGATAGTGGTTGAGCCACTCCTCGAGCAGCTGCGCCTGCAGCAGCGGGCGCGCGTGCAGCCGCTGCTTGGCCGCCAGCGCGCCGCCGCCCGTCACCACGGCGCTCACCCAGCGCCGCACCGTGCCCTCCTCGTCCGACATCTGCGCATCGCACGAGACGTGTCATCGGATAGGATCGGTCCACATCGTACGCTCGTGCGCTCGACGACCGGAGCCTTACCTCGTCACACGTAAGGAAGTGGACCGGGAGCAGCTTCCCCTCGGGGTCCGTCAGCGGCAGGAAAGTCATCTCCTCGCCCTCCTCCTGCGGTTCCCTGGAGACAATGTAGTCGTTTCGGATACAAACCTAAGCGTGGCACCGTACGGTGTGTGTGTGTGTGTGTGTCTGTATACCTGCAGATGTACGCGTGTCGCGGCGAGTACGGGTCGAGCGGCACGAGCGCGGAGAAGTGTCCGCGCGTGTAGCCGAGCGCGAGCGGGGACTGCGAGCACGCGGCCGGCTCCCACAGCAGCGGCAGGTACACGCCTGAACACCACGAACACGCGTCAACGCACACTGTTCACATCCGCACGCACACTGTCAAACTATTGGTATTCACCTATTCGATGTTCCATCTCAGACACTACTGTAATATTTTACAAGTTAACTTGAGAAAACCACATTTTAATTATATTTTCGCGAAACACAAAACCAAAAATCAAGCCAAACAAACAAGATATTGCGACAGCCGGGCGTACCTTGAAAGCGCGCGTACCCGAGCGCCTCCCCGCGGAACGAGTTGACGACGTCGACGCCGTACACTATGATGGGACGGCGCATCACGTGCGCGAGCGCGAACACGTGGATCTGAAACGGGACGTGCGGTGGTCACCGGCCGAGCGCTCGACACGACGTACGCGGACGGTAGCGGACGGTACCTGGTGCAGCGCGGTGCCGGGGCGTGCGGCGGCGGCCTGCAGGCGCGCCCACTCGGCCCGCAGCTGCGCCTCCTCGGGCGCGTACTGCAGCTGCGACGCCTGCAGCCGCTCCCACGCCTGCCAGCGCGCGTAGAAGCTGCACACACACACACACGCACGTTATCGTTTCCGCGGGACGCGAGCGACGCGACGTCGCGCTCGGTCCGCGCCGGTACCTGCGGTGCGCGTGGTGCAGTGTGTCGGCGAGCGCCGTGCGCAGCGCGTTGCCGCGGTCGAACACACCGTACGCGGCCTGGCACACGGCGTCCGGCAGGCAGTCCCCCGCCGACCGGTTCCACAGCGCGTACAGCCGCGACCCGAGCGTCGTCAGCTCCAGGCTCCAGTTAATGAGCGGCGGGTCGCCCTCCAGCGTCTGCTGGGCCTCCTTGTCCAGCAGCTCGGCGAACAGCTGCTCCTGTATGGCCGCCGGGAGCTCCTCTATTTCTGAAACGATCGACCGACCGACTCTGTAACGAGGCTCACCGGGGTGCCGCGGCGATCTCAAACGACAGGAGCTGCCACCGGGGAACCGATTTAATTATGTCGTAATATTTGTCTAATGCACGCCACGTACGCTATCGCTGTGTTAGTGGCCCAGGGATGGCGAACCTAAGCATCGTTGTGCCATTTTTTATAAAAAAAAATGTTACGGAAGTCATAGGCGTGCTGTGAAAAATGTTATCTTCGAGATTATCGGAAACATATTCAAAATAGTAGATAGTATGAACTGACTCAAAACTCGTTTACGACGCCGTGCCGTAGGATCACCCGTGTTAACCGCGGACTACGATCCAAGAAATGCCTAAAATATAGCTGACGGTTCGCCATCTGGACGCCAGCTGCTAATTTGTGTCACAAATAAATAACAATCGAGCGGTAAGTGGCGGCGGTACCGGCCGGCAGCGAGAAGGTGCAGATCTCGTTGAGGTAGCGGCACGGGAAGCTGCCCTTCTTGTACCGCACGCAGCTGGCGATATGGCGGCGGATGGCGGTGGCCAGGTCCGGCGCCACGTACGACGGCGACCGCTTGAGGCCGGGCCCGCCGCCCGAGATCCGGGACAGCAGCGTCGACAGGATCTCTTGACGCTGGAACCTGTCAACGGACACCGACGTGAGCGACCGACGGACGCAGGGGGCGGCGCGAGTCGCGTCGAGCGGTGCGGCCTCACCTGATGGCGAGGTGCACGAGCGTGTGGCCCGCGTCGAAGGCGGAGGCGCGGTTGAGCAGCGCCACCTCGGGCGCGGTGAGGGCGCGCGCCGGGTCCCCGCCCGCCGCCAGGTACGCGTCCACGCGGCGCGCCTCGCCCTCCACCACGCCTGCACACGATACACACAGCGTTACACGCGGTGCTGCAGGTGGACACGCGAGGTGGGTGTACAGTGCTGACCGAGACACGCCTGCAGCCAGATCCAGTCGGGGCTGTTGTTGTTGTTGTTGTTGCGGCGCTTGGAGCGGCGGCCGCCCGCCTCCACCTCGTGCTGCGTCGCGTTCTGGCTGTTGTTCTGGATCTCGTTCATACCTGATAAAATATCGTTACGTATTACACATTTAGGAATTGCAAACGTTCTTGGAACTTTATGGTCGCGAATTTATTTGAGGTAACCGAAGGAAGAAGGGCCGTCCGTATCCCGAGCGGGACTGAAGGGACGCGCACGCGTTGGACTCCGCGGCGCAACTAGTACAAAGGTGGTACGCACCTGCGGGGGGCGCGGCGGGCGCGGCGCCGCACATGGCGCACCTGAGCGAGCGCGGCCAGTTCTCGTACGTGCACGTCTGAAACACGAGACAACACGGCGTTGGATATGTGATAGACGCGATGAGCGCGATGTATCGAGGAGTACTTACGGTGCAAGGCCACTTGGTGACTGATGAAGCGCTAGGCTGCCCCTGGGGAGACGATATCCTCAGGGGCTTCAGTCTCTCTGCTACCGCCTCCGCTCCTGCAACGGTCGCGATACATAATACGCCACTGGTGACTACCGCTAGCCTGGCGGGCCTCAATTATAATCAAAATGTTTTAAAAATACACAGTATTTTTATTTTATATTATTGATTTTATTGATAAATATGTATGTACATTTTTCGATATCTGAAAGATTTCTAGTTTTATTGTAAATAACTTGTTATAGGAAGGAGCCAAAGAGACCCCACGACAATGTTCATCTCTGTTTGGAACAGTCACTCAAATTGATAAAGATGGTATATTTATGCAATAAAGTCAATTTAATAAAATGTTGAATTAGGTCCCATTGGTGCTGTTTGTAATGGTGCGATTTGTACTACGATATTAATGATTTTCAAGTTTACTAAATTGGTCGGCCGTATTATTGATTACACTAAAAGTGGAGTACCTCGTGAGTCAACTCGGTAGGTTGTTAACGAATGATTAACAAACCGGTCGACGCGGGTCGGTATACGCACCGCACACATCGGAGGAGGGCAGCGCGCTGGCGCCGTCCTGCAACTTGAAGATATCTTCGCCGAGCGACGGCTTCGGCGACCGACACATCGTACACTGGAATCGAAGATACACTACATACATACTGGGAACACAACACCAGCGCGTGCCGCATGCCTCGGCTTGCTTCGATGACGGAAAACATCGCGAGGAAATTTGCACACCTGAGCGTTCTCCATGATGTTCTCGAAGTCGTGTGAAGTCTGCCAATCCGCACATGGCCAGCGTGGTGAACTATGGCTTTAAACCTTCACAGTATGACTTGCAAACCCAAGCCCAGCAGTATGTATGTAATGAAACCAAACGGATGCATGAAAACGAGTGTCGCAGTTGGGGACGCGGTAACGATATGATACCTTTCGTGACAGAGGGAAGTTTTCATAGGTGCACACCTCACAGGTCCATTTGGGATTTTCGGTTGAGGGTGCCGAGCTTGCTGTCATCTGCAAACACAAATTTACACTTTCACAACTGGTCGTAACTCAACGACGTGTATTTGGGACTTCAATGGTGGTTCAACTATACTCATATTATAAAGAGAAAAGATTTTATTGTTTATTTGTATTGAATAGGTTCCGAAACTAATGGACCTGATTTGAAAAAATCTTTTACATTTAGAAGCCGACATTCTCTGTGATGAATATAGGCTATTTTTTGCCGCGGAATAATACTTCATTCCGACGAGAAAACAGGTAATAGTTACATAGAAAATAATTCACATAGAAAAACGATTAGATACAACGATAGGTAACTTGCTATGTGAGGAACTACAGGCATTCGAATAACTGATTGTCGCTACACTTGAGAAGACTTTTTATATGGATTCAACCAAATACACTGAATTGGGAACAATCCTATAATATAAAATATATAGAGATAATCACTTTCAATGTATGTTATGAAAAACACTTGTTTCAAAGTTAAATAACCTCTCAACTTTTAACTTAATGACAGTGAAGCAACAACTGCCACTACAGTAATATTATCGCTCAGTTTAAATTGTCAATTGTAAGTTACGCATCAAATATATAACAAAACAAAAACTGTCCAAGTGTGAGGCACTGTACTGGCATGTCATGTCAGGATATGTTTTACGTATACTAAAGCTGCTCAGTCCAGTAGATTTGAATGCAATTGTGTCTAACAAAAGTACACACAGAGGCATAAATGTTGATGCAAGACTCCTTAAATTTTACTATGTGTATGAAATGTTAATTAATTAATAAGACATCAATTTACACACCATTTTGGAGCCAAACTTGTGCACAATTGGAGCTATATAAATATTTACTTATTACAATAAAAAACTGTAAATACCCTCAGTTACAACAACTAATCCACTGTTGAATGTCTGATCAAACACTATTATGTGATTTTAAAAATACTATGCACCTTCAGCTGCCATTGACCATCCCCCATTTGATTGAAGTGCAAAACGGTCCCCTTACACAATGACAACCTGTCACTGTCCCTACACTAAGCTTGGGTTTTCGTCTCACAATATGACGTGTTAACACCAGACTGGCCAATCCTAATACATCTTCAATAATGTTATGGATAACTCTCAGGTATGCAGAATTTCTCACAATATCTTCCATTGCACCAAGTGTTCATTGATTTTTAACACACAGATAACTATGACAAATTAGAGGTTTATGTATGTAAAATGTGAAAGTCAAAAACAATATGACCCTTCACATACAATTAAATGATTCAAAGAAATTGTGTTTGTCTCATTTGGTGCAGACTTTTTTTCATGTATAAGCTTAAATTTACATATAAAACACATACCAAGTGTACAGAAGATAATAATAATTATGAGGATGAAAAATAAATAGTAATAACTGCATTTCACACACTTCACTCGTGTGTGAGTCATTTACTATTAGTTAAAACTTTGTCATAATATTAAATACCAAAAGGTCTGTTTGTTGTCATCAACTTCTAACTGGTTTAGTAATGATGTCAGATGTTGCATTAATTCCCTTGTTAATGACAAAAATTGCTTCAAACTACCACATTCTATAAGTACATAATATTAATGTACAAAGTAGCTCAATCTGTTCATTTACTATACATATATAGAACATTAATCTCTTGCATGATATTATCTCATTTTTAAAAGTTATGTACTCATTAGAAATTTAACTTAACTTTCTTCCACAAATAATACTTTTATCTTGATTATCAAGAGATTGGGATAAGAGGTTATTAAATAGTTTTACTTCCAGTTGTTATTTACATTCATATCAATCTATATACTTATTATAAAACAAAGTCCCCTTAAAACGCCCTCTCATGTATGGATCCTTTTTTATCAAGATCTACTGAACGGATTTTTGTACGGTTTTCACTAAAAGATAGTGCAATACTTTAAGAAGGTTATAGGCTATAGTACAATACGATTTTATGTCAATTGACTGAAATATAACGATGAATGTTAAAAATTCTTG